>JSUI01006392.1:0-52752 GCA_000833645.1 Huntiella omanensis
TTCGGCTCTTCGCCATTTAGTTAGGACCAGGGGCTATTGACTATAAGACTAACCAAAGAGAAACCTGTCTATGGATATACTTACACCACGATATATCTATACAAACTACATATGTACCTGAACTACCAGGATAGATGACACGTCGTCCAACATTCCAAGTCAACAATACAATCCAATCCGTCAAAAAGTATGAATTACAGATCATCACACCTCTCACCTCTCACCACCAATGTATGTACACATCGTGGACGATCTGGCAAACAAGAAAAAAGATGAACAGCGTAATCTGGGAATCGAACCCAGGGCTAATCGAATCATTACCGGATGGCAACGATTAATGTTACCACTACACCAATTACGCGGCTTTTGTTGATGACGGACTGGTTGAGAAGTCTTTTATGTCTTTGATGGGAGTGGGGGAGGGGGGTTGGTGGTACTGAGACATTTGTGATTTGTCGTAGATCATCAAGGCAAGACATGTCATTGTAGATATGCATGGAGACAAGGACAATGAACATAATAAGATGAATCAAATCTCAAAAGAAAACTATTTTTCATAACAAGAAAAACTAGCTACTAATCAAGAAAAAAAGACAACCGCCCCACAACCTGGAGTTGAAATCATCACGAGGTGATGATATCAACACCATGGATGCCCCCCGTGTAAAATAATAATAAATAAACCATATTTCAAAAGATCAAAATGAAAACGCCACTGGTATCCCGAACCGACCGTCCCCACGAACAAAAAACGAAAAACGCCAAAACAAAAACCAATAACCCAATGTTTATGCTCACAGAATTCTCACTTCTGTGAGTTTTAGTGATATGATAAAAACAAAATACAAAAATATCACCCTTTTCCGGAAAGCTCTAAGTTTTAAAAAACAAAACAGAAGCACGATGATGTACTCGCATCCTGGGCATAGGATAGCGTAACCATCACCGCAACAACAAAAACAGAAAAAAGACTTCATAAAACCCAAACCAAAAAGCAAATAAACACCTCTGTGTTGCAAGACGATCGTTTCAAGTCATCATTAGAGTAAGCTTTCTCTGGCAGTCGCTAGAGCTCCTCGACTTCATCAACGCCAACACAGAGTCCAAGTTTTTTTGGTCCACCAACATTGTCAAGCAATGCCGATAGACTTCGCAAGCCATGTATAAAGGCATTAAAAACACATAGAAGAAAATGAAAAAGGGTTCATTCTGAAAGATACCCCAAACGATAAAGGCTACCCGCGAGGGTGCTGAAGAAAAGCAATGCAAGAAAAATGCAGCAACAATGTGAAAAGAAAAAAGTAATCAGAGCGGAGATGGGTGTAAATCAATGACGAATGTCAATGACGTCACACGTGTAGAATGTAGCATAGTAGATAGAGCATATCGGAAATCGATAACAGCAAAGGCGATCCTTGGGCACAACCAGCCAATGTCTGGCACGCAAATTTATGCTTGTAGCAACACTTCATTTTCAGAGTGATCCTACGTATGTAAATGCCGGTGGTTGGTAGGCTATATGTTGATGGCCCACGGACCTGCCACAAGTGGAGTTGATGTGGATGAAAATGGTCGAAAATGTGCGTCATGCATTTTTCGCAGACTCCGCACTTTAGAGTCCTGCATATTGCACAGGAAAAATCCAGTCGGTGCGAAATAATGACGAAACGGAATGCGAACGCTCGACACCTTTGCCAACAGAATGTTAACGATGTCTCGACCTAAGATACCTCATATCGAATGATATAGTCTTGATGCTTTGATAGCTCGACTGCGGAACGATATAACACCGGATAAAATAACGGACAACTGTTCGGCCGATCTGATTTATCCCTTGCAAACATCAGCCGCAAAAGCGAAACTGATCCCAAGAGACTTCCCGATGGCTGTCATGTATTGTCTAAGTCTGGCGGCCACCCTGAGTGAACTTGGAAGGGCGCACTGCCTTAGACATGGACTTTCCCTTTTGACGCTTCTCGACATCAAAATCAACATCCATAGGTGAAGCACCACGCTTGAGCGCTTCGTTGTACATAGCCAAAGCCGAATCCTCATCGCAGCTAACATCAGCAACATCGACATTAGGTGAAACGCCGCTGGCAACGGATGCGACGTCATCCTCTTCAGAGCCGCTATCGTAGACAAGAGACGGGGCTCCAGTTCTTGGGCTCATTCCCGTGGGAGAGGCACCAAGCCCGATTTGATTTGGCGACTTTGCTTCTTCGGATGCGCATCGGCTCAAAACAGTGCCTTGGCGCTTAATCACCAAAGTCGGACGGGTACCAGCGGCGTTTCTAGGGGCAGGGACATCGGCCATACCAGCATCGCCATCGGAGTCATATTCATCAGAATCTTCAGTGGCAGCAGTATCAGCAAGTCCAAGCATAACGTCTGACAAGTCGATGCTGATGTTCTTTGAAGCCATGAAGCTAGACAGGTTCGGGGCCTGGCTGGAGCCCACAAACTTGCTAGAGGTAGTCTCGGGCTTCGATACAGCTGAAGTAGCAGTGGCAACCGAAGCATTCGAGAGACGACCACCCCGTGATGACACTGAGTTTCTGTGGTAATCGCGACCTAACTTGGCCAAGTTTTCCTTTGAGGCAGATATTAGCATTTGTGTATCCTTAATACGAGACAACAGTAAGGAACATACATCTGATTGGGTGGCACCTGCACGAGCATAAGGGTGTACTGGTGCACGGCCATCAATCGTCGTGAAGCCATTGACAGCAATGGGGGCGGGTGTGGCAGTGGCAGCGGGAGCAGCGATGGAAGTCGGAGGGGCCATGACCGCAGCAAGATCATCGCCTTCCAGAACGACACCACACTTGAATCCGGCTTCATCGTGACTTTTATAGTCAACTTTATGGGCGATACGGCAATGGTTGATGAAACCCTGGGTACTCGAGAACTGAGCACGGTCGCAGTGTAAGCACTGAAGGCGAACCATAACGCCATCGGAACGTCTCACGACACAAGACGGGAGGCCATGCTTCTCCTTGGCCGGGGCAGCAGCAGGAGCTGCGGCATGGCTGTTGTGGCCATCTACTACCATGGCAAAAGAGCCATGCTTGGCATTTGAACCGCTACGTGTGCTACGCTTACCAATGTACTCGGGCTGCGGAATGCGAACCCCACGAGCATCAGCGGGCAGCATGGCCTCTGGAATACCGCCGTCGAATATGGGATCTGGGAGAAGCCACTTTGCGTAATGACGTGAGTATGGGCCATCTGTCACACCGAAAGGTGGTGCCCACTTCGCGACACTCTCCCCAGGCAGCTTGATGGCAGGCCCTTTGCCCTTGGCGATATCCAACATTTGGGTAGGAGTAGGGACATTCACGGGGTACGGGATGAGGGAACAGCGGCGGAGCTGCTCCAAAGCGGTCTGGCACTTGGCAAGCTCGTTGTTGATGAGGCGCAACTCATTGTGTTTACGCAAAATCTCAAATCCAAACTGGGAACGGACAGTATCGTAGAATTCCTCCATTCGCGTGGCGTCAACTGTTACTGATGCGGGGCTAGTGTCGAGTGGTTTAATCTGGCTGGGGGAAGAGTCTCTCCGTAGCTTAGCTCTCTTCTCGGTGGGGAATGCGGGGAGACCGGGTGAGACAGGCGACAAGGGGCTTAGGTAGCTATCATCGTGCTTGCGTTTGCGGTTAAGGTTTGTTTGGGAAGCAAATTGAGTAATGGCGACATCGTCTGAGGGCTCTTGTTTGATGTGAGGGCGGTTGGCGGAGACTTGGCTCGAAACAGGAGCGATGTTGTGAGTCGTTGACATATTGGCGGACAAGCTGGAAATGGGTGATAGCATAACAGTATCGCAACTCACAAAAAGTGTATTACGATAATGCTATACTACAAAGGTAATATGAAAAGGTGCAAAATTTCCGTGAAGAGGGGTGAAGATGATGTGGGATGGATTGTAGGAAAGACAAGACGTCAAACAAACTCGCAGCTGTTGGTTGCACGGGAAGAACAGACAAGACTGGAAGCTAGGTAGCTGTTGGTGTAAGTGCCCTCCTAATTTAGCGCCTTGGAAAGTGGCGGTAGACAAGAAATGGCTGACGTAAGGGATCTGGCCAGCTCGAAAAGGTGGGGCTGGGAGGATGCAGTCGGTTTAGAGCGTTGGGTCCTAAATGCGTTCCGGATTTGTGAAACCACGAGGTAATGACCAACGCGATTGGGTAAGGACCAAAGGCAAAAAGTGCAGTTCGAAGTAGGAAAGAGGCCGCGGGTGTGACTCCTCTAACAGGCAGAAGGGGCGAAAGTTGAACCTGTGAACTGTGGACTGTGGCGGCGGGGTTTTAAGTGAGCAGCTTGTATGGTGAAATTGTTGACAGAAGACACCAGACTGAATGAGAACAGAGCGAAAATGAAAACGCGCAGGAACCACAGTGGCGAGTTGAATGTCTGAGGTAGATCACAAGACAAAAACGAGGTTCGAAGGGGTTTCCAGAGTGTCAGCCAAGTAATGGATGAGGCCTTACACACTGATTTTTTCTGGGTGGTTAGAAATCAAGAACTACTAAAAGCCTCGATCAAGTAAAAACACAAAAAAAAGCGGTGTTGAATGCGAAAAAAGAAAAAAAAAAAAAAAAAAAAAGAAAAAAATCGAAGAGCACGTAAAGAACAAAATGGCGAAAGTGCTGAGACTACCTGAATGTTCCGAGAATGAGTTTTCGCAAAGAGTAAAAGACGCGAAAAGTTGACGAAAGAATCAAGTTTGTGTCGATGATTGCAAGTGTTGTTGTTGATGACAGAAGGAAAATTTCCAAGTCGCGAACTGAGAATGCGAGATAGAAAAAAAAGGAGGTTTTGATGGAAAGAGAAAGAATATGTGTTATGGGTAGTAGTGGGCTTCCGGAACGGGGAAGCATGGGCAACAAGAACAGGAGCGAGCAATCTGGAGGAAGGATAGGCAAATACGGCATGGGAAGGGAGGGGAGGGGGGGGCTCTTACGGGGACCGTAGCGATGGTCACAGAAGGAAACAGAAAAGTCAGGGAATGCTTAACAGGATGATGGAGAAAACAACAAGGTAGGCAGAAGCGTGGCAGGTCACTGAACAGCGCCAATGCAGTTTCGCACGGTGCTGTAGAGCGAAATTATGGAGGGACTGGAAATTTAGTATGGGATTTATGCTAGTGTGCACGGCACAAATGTAGCTAAAGTCAGTGTATAGTGATCTGAACACTGTGTCAGTACATATGAGTGCGGCAATCAGATGTAGTGCTATCCCTAGTCACTGCGTGGGTCAGGTATCTAGGGTACCCTTGTGTATGACTGGTGCTAAATGTAGCTTGACCCTCCTAAAGACAATTCGCTAACAGGGCTCACATGAAGCTGGTTTTCTTCAGACATGATATTCACATCCAGAAATGGTAGATGTGTAGTTGGTTACTTTGCGTTACCATGAGATGTGGCGACCTCGAGGCATTGAACAGCCTATAGACGACTGTATCTGATTGTAAATGTATTTGTGATGAAATAGTATCCACGATGGCTCCTTTTCCGTTGGCCTATATTGGTTGGTTCAAACGAAGGTGGGCTCAAAATTGCCTGTTACGGGAGAGTGTAACCTACATAACAGGCGGCAACGGTGATGAGTAAGATATTCAGTCAATCTTACAGGTTCCTTGATACAAATCGAGAGATAGACAAAGTGACAAACTTCAACAAAGTGAGGGGTTTGTTGCTTACCCACGGTACATATCAAGACGCCGCTTCTCCTTTCCCGCTATATCAAGCTGCAGGCCGCTTACATGCATTCCTACAGAAAGTTGCAGATAGCGTTTGAATGTGTGTGGGGTGAATGAGGGGGGTTNGGTTCAAACGAAGGTGGGCTCAAAATTGCCTGTTACGGGAGAGTGTAACCTACATAACAGGCGGCAACGGTGATGAGTAAGATATTCAATTCAATCTTACAGGTTCCTTGATACAAATCGACAGATAGACAAAGTGACAAACTTCAACAAAGTGAGGGGTTTGTTGCTTACCCACGGTACATATCAAGACGCCGCTTCTCCTTTCCCGCTATATCAAGCTGCAGGCCGCTTACATGCATTCCTACAGAAAGTTGCAGATAGCGTTTGAATGTGTGTGGGGTGAATGAGGGGGGTTGACTAAGGTGTTGTCAAGTCTTCAATTGTTCCGATCGATGCAGTATGTGGACTATTCTAGTGGCGTTCTTAATTCAAAACTACCAGTGTCTAAGAGTATTCAAGCGTTTTCTCCATGAGATGTTGGAACCGGGTTGATGAACATGCGGTGGCTATTTCAAGACAATTTAAATCATGTCATTTTCAAGTTGGACTAATGAAGCTGGGGAGTAAATGGGCTGTCGCTGCGTCATTCATGTAGGTTTATCAAATTGGCCAAATCCGGATATACAGCTACTTGATAAGTTTCGGTGAGTGCTTGCGTCAGGAGGGGTTTTTTTTTTTTTTCGTCACCATTGTTTCTCCTTGTACAAGCTGGATATGGAGTGTTAAGCATGTGTACTCAGGATGATGTCCGACTGCTGTACGGCAGAACAAGACAATGGAAACTCACTTCACACGACGGACTGCATGTTTCCAGGAGACGGCATCATGTATGTAGGCGTACTGTTTGTTTGCATACACTACATATTCACATACAAATCAATCATCACAGAATACATGTCAACCATGGCCGAAGTCTGAATTATACCATCGGCGTACGTCCCTCCGTGTCATGCATGAAACCTCCCTTACATCGTCACCGCCATATCGTTGGATTGTCATGTCCATCAATACCCAACCCAACCTCCAAACTCACCCAACCCAGCGCTTACACCAAAAGTGATATATAAAGTCTGCATGAGCCATCCGACCATAAAAGAAGGAAACCCATGAGCGAGGAGCTTCCCTCGGCCAATCCACCCCATGCACGCGACAGGGGTTAGCTTTCTTTACTCTCTCTTTCTCTCTCTCTTTCTCTGGCTTGGTTGGGCAAAACGTCGCAGTGATGAACAGGAAGATCAAGAGCCGACCGCTAGGACGCTGTTGATGATTTTACCTTTGCTTTTATCCATTACACTACTGTTTCGGGTTATGAGATGATCAAAAACAAGGTGGGTGGGATGCAGCCCCTTGCATATTCTACCAGCCTCATTGAATTTATATCGTCGGTGATGTCGTTTTGTTGGTTTCGTTCAGATGTTTCAAGCGTTTTCCGAGATAGATGGGTTGAATCAAGCGGAAATGTCAAACGTGAATACCATCAAAGACCATGACTAACGTGTAGGTTTTTCTAGTCACATGTGTTTAAATAGATACACAGCCTCAGTAGTAGGAAAAACAAGCTTGTACCTATGTACATACATATGTATATGACAAGTGATTACAAACCTCAAATATGAAAATTTGCATCGAATTAAACCCTCCCAAGAAAAGAAAAAAAAGTACGCACCATTGCCACACAATTTCCAGTATCACGATTTCCTTCCAATTTTAACGCTTATGACCTCCCTCTCTAATTCACAAAGCAATGACCGGCTCTCGCGAATATCCACGCTTGTTATTCTTGATATTGCAGTCTCCACTTCTTTTCACGGGTATCACAGCAAAGTCTTTTTTTTTCCGTGTTAGAAATGAAATGAACGAGACGTGTTGTGGCCTATTCTTACATCTTGTTGTTTTGCTTTGTCTAACGTGGCCGGCCTCAAATATCTTTATACAGATATTTCATCCACGNTTATATCGTCGGTGATGTCGTTTTGTTGGTTTCGTTCAGATGTTTCAAGCGTCTTCCGAGATAGATGGGTTGAATCAAGTGGAAATGTCAACCGTGAATACCATCAAAGACCATGACTAACGTGTAGATTTTTCTAGTCACATGTGTTTAAATAGCTACACAGCCTCAGTAGTAGGAAAAACAAGCTTGTACCTATGTATATGACAAGTGATTACAAACCTCAAATATGAAAATTTGCATCGAATTAAACCCTCCCAAGAAAAGAAAAAAAAAGTACGCTCCATTGCCACTCAATTTCCAGTATCACGATTTCCTTCCAATTTTAACGCTTATAACCTCCCTCTCTAATTCACCAAGCAATGACCGGCTCTCGCGAATATCCACGCTTGTTATTCTTGATATTGCAGTCTCCACTTCTTTTCACGGGTATCACAGCAAAGTCTTTTTTTCCGTGTTAGAAAGAAATGAACGAGACGTGTTGTGGCCTATTCTTACATCTTGTTGTTTTGCTTTGTCTAACGTGGCCGGCCTCAAATATCTTTATACAGATATTTCATCCACGCACATATCTTGATTATATGTATGTATGTATATGTTGTGCACACATAGTGCTGCAGCGAGGTCTCTGTGAAAGTCCATGTATGCACGAATCTTTATTCATCACCGCTGTTTTCGGTTGTACTTGGCCTACACTTTTACACTTTTGTGTTATCTTGTATTTGTGGCAGTGTCGTACAGTCACTGTGACGCACTTTTTAGTATCATTTGAGTACGTGTTTATGTCGGTACAACGTTTATGGCACAGACTTGTCATTTCAACGACATGTAAATTTGACCAAGATGATGTGGTAGGGTTAAGGGTTAATATGATTGACATCATCAACTTTGGTTTTCACATCAATTGGTTAATCAAGCAAAAGTGCGCCACAGTGCTACCTGCATGTAATTGATTTTTATCTCCTACCTCAAAAGTAAGTAAACCCAACCCATAAGCCTAACCATACATTGAGATGCATTCAGGCCGTAATACACAACCCAAGTAGACCATATCACCCCATACCCCGCATCGAGACTGCATCATCACTGCATATTAACCCTCCTTTCACTGCGCATCAGAAGCAATTTATATCCTCATTCTGTCGAGCCCCCCTCATGTCGTCCTGTCTAAATGCATCATATTCGTCCTTCAGGATTCCATTTTTGCTTTTGCCCCCTGGGTCTTGCGGCACGCTTCTGTTACATCTGTCTTTCCCGGTTGCCGTCGTATTCTACAGTGTTAGAGTGGAACCTACATGGCCCGGTTTGGTGGGGTTACAAGTAGCCTATCATAGGCCAGCAAAATAATTTACAGTGACACACGTCAATATGTATGATTGACGGATGAAAATGGAAAGATGCTTTGCATTTCTATTCGGTAAATATAGCAATCATCACGGTCTTAAACATCTACACCTTCTACTTTTCTCACTTCATTCCTTCTAAACGCGTCTGTCGCTTGGGTAATAGCGGGAATGCCATGAGCGGGTTCAACGGAGTCGCCTGTGGCGTAGAGTGGGGCATAANACGCTTCTGTTACATCTGTCTTTCCCGGTTGCCGTTGTATTCTACAGTGTTAGAGTGGAACCTACATGGCCCGGTTTGGTGGGGTTACAAGTAGCCTATCATAAGCCAGCAAAAATAATTTACAGTGACACACGTCAGTATGTATGATTGACGGATGAAAATGGAAAGATGCTTTGCATTTCTATTCGGTAAATATAGCAATCATCACCGTCTTAAACATCTACACCTTCTACTTTTCTCACTTCATTCCTTCTAAACGCGTCTGTCGCTTGGGTAATAGCGGGAATGCCATGAGCGGGTTCAACGGAGTCGCCTGTGGCGTAGAGTGGGGCATAANTTGGGATGCACGTCCACATGCAGGAGGTGGGCGGGTGGGTTAGGTTTGTTATTTTTGCGTGCGTGTGCGTGCGTGCGTTGTATGCCATTGTGTGTTCGGTAGAAACAGCCGGTCACGTGGAACAATTGTGTGACGACGCAGATATTTAGGTAGCCATGGTAAGAGTAAGAAGTAAGTGGTTATCCATTTACGACACCGAATGAAGAAGGGTGTCGGACAGATGTCTGATGAAGGAGAATTGACCATGTAATACGGCGGCTATCGTCATAACGATGGGTCGGGACAAAATCCCGATTTATAAGTACTGACGGGAGAATTACCATCCTTTTGATTCAGAGTTGCCCACCCAGCCGAAAAAAGCAACCCCAGTGATCCTCCCAACCGGTTTTGGGAGCCCGAAATGCAGAAATTGGAGCTTGGACCGCTTAACCTCGAACCAACAATGTCTTCGTTTTTGGAGAGGTTCACAGGGTTTATTCCTGTTGATATGTGTTCTATTTTACGGCTTTTTGAGATGATCAAAAGTATGGTGATAATGACGATGAAGATTTGGGGGTTCCGAAGCTTTCAACAAAGATGGTCCTACGCATGTACACATTTACATACATACATACATACGTATGCATGCAACTAATCACTGCAACATCCTATAGGACCGACAACTGAGAGCATGCAGTCTGTATGTATGTGCCATTTGAGGTATATTTCATGTATATTCCAAAAGTCTATATGCACGACGAAGGGATAATGATGATATTGACTAAATGGTGGATCCGATGTCTGAAGTATATGCCGCTAGTGGTCAATTGGTTGCATCACATCGGCAGAGAAAGATCCAATTGTCAGACGACTTGTTATCTGAAAGGGAGGAAGGATGCGCGGAGTCCCATTATCAGGGAAAGACCACCACGGCCCGACGACTTTTGGTACGACATATGTATGTATAGTCCACACTCCATCATCGTGATTGGAAAGATCAAAAAGGCCTCATTTTCCCCCTCAACATATCTTTCCCACCATTTGATNGCCCAATTGTCCACCAGGCACATCGTTGCCAAATCCACGATTTTACCCGCCCATTCGCCCCATCCTTCACCCCACTCTGAAGCTGTTCAGGCAGACGGAGGATGAACGGGACGTTTATGTGTTGGCGTTCCTTTGGACTAACATTCCAGAGGACTGACAGGGCGGATAGGCGAAGGTGGGTTACCTTGGATTCATACCAAAGCGTGCTGTGAATGACAGGGGTGTTTGTTGCTCAGGGCGATGAGGGAGGTTTGGAGAATTTGATGTTGGGTGGATATGTGGATCGTGTAGTGAGAGTAAGTTGATGGTTAACTAATGTGAGTGTTTTATTGAACTTGCATGACGAGACGGCCAAAAAAGTTGGAATTCTGGTAGAATAAAAGTCGAAATAACGTAACCAACATTCATCAATTAGGGGCAACGTGCCTGAGTGGTTAAAGGGTATGACTAGAAATCATATGGCTTCGGCCTCACAGGTTCGAATCCTGTCGTTGTCGCTTGAATTTTTGANGAAGCCAGCATTTGAAGATGTTGACAAGAATTAAACCGGTTGCAAATTCACTATAGTTGTCGTGTAACGTTAGATCCCATTGCATACAGAAACTTAAGGCGGTTTGACTGAATGATGTGGTGAATAGTAAACCGAGACGTCGGGGTAGATCAAAGTGGTCATAGTAGCCAGACATGATAGCAAGATGTAGTATTGTGCTGTAGATTTGATGTTAGTATGGTTGGTAGATGTATTCATCGAGATTGGGGTATACATACCAAGATGCCCAAGAGATGACGATAGCTAGGATTTTAGACCTGAGAAATGATAAGATCCCAATGAAACCGAAACCAGCACACGCACCAGCTATAGCCATCTTGAGACGCAAGGTAGTCACCAAGAAAGTATCAACCGGNGTGGGTTACCTTGGATTCATACCAAAGCGTGCTGTGAATGACAGGGGTGTTTGTTGCTCAGGGCGATGAGGGAGGTTTGGAGAATTTGATGTTGTGTGGATATGTGGATCGTGTAGTGAGAGTAAGTTGATGGTCAACTAATGTGAGTGTTTTATTGAACTTGTACATATGATCAGACGGCCAAAAAAATTGCGAGTTTGGTAGAATAAAAGTCGAAATAACGTAACAAACATTCATCAATTAGGGGCAACGTGCCTGAGTGGTTAAAGGGTATGACTAGAAATCATATGGCTTCGGCCTCACAGGTTCGAATCCTGTCGTTGTCGCTTGAATTTTTGATATTTTTGCCCGATGAACTTATCGCATGATACATCATTGAACAAGTGAATTCGTAATCACGGAACGTCATTTTTATCGTTCTTTTCTGGGTTTTCAAGTTTATCCTTCAACCTATTTTTATACCGTAGTTGCAGCTGTTCTCTTAGCAAGAGAGCACTCCAGTATACCAATGGTACGACACAACAGGTTAACGAGGTATACACCTGTTTAAAATTCTTGACTATTGGTAGAGATTGAAGCCAACATTTGAAGATGTTGACGAGGATTAAACCGGTTGCAAATTCANTCGAAATAACGTAACCAACATTCATCAATTAGGGGCAACGTGCCTGAGTGGTTAAAGGGTATGACTAGAAATCATATGGCTTCGGCCTCACAGGTTCGAATCCTGTCGTTGTCGCTTGAATTTTTGACATTTTTGCCCGATGAACTTATCGCATGATACATCATCGAGGAAGTGAATTCGTAATCACGGAACGTCATTTTTGTCTTCCTTTTCTGGATCTTCGAGTTTATCGGTCAAACTATTTTTATACCGTAGTTGTAACTGTTCTCTTAGCAAGAGAGCACTCCAGTATACCAATGGTACGACACAACAGGTTAACGAGGTATACACCTGTTTAAAATTCTTGACTATTGGTAGAGATTGAAGCCAACATTTGAAGATGTTGACGAGGATTAAACCGGTTGCAAATTCACTGTAGTTGTCGTGTAACGTTAGATCCCATTGCATGCAGAAACTTAAAGCGGTTTGACTGAATGATGTGGTGAATAGTAAACCGAGACGTCGGGGTAGGTCAAAGTGGTCATAGTAGCCAGACATGATAGCGAGATGTAGTATTGTACTGTAGACTTGATGTTAGTATGATTGGTAGATGTATTAATCGAGGATGGGGTATACGTACCAAGATGCCCAAGAGATTACGATAGCTAGGATTTTAGACCTGAGAAATGATAAGATCCCGATGAAACCAAAACCAGCACACGCACCAGCTATAGCCATCTTGAGACGCAATGTAGTAACCAAGAAAGTATCAACTGGTATCTGTATACTCGGACTTAATTCAGATAGTGGCATGCGTGGTACCACACCAGCCTCTATCCCCGAGATGCGTAATTCCAAGTCAGAAAATATGATACCCGCAATGACACAACAAGGCACATTGATCATATAAGCGTATATCTCAGGCCGTGTTAAAAGACGCGGAACATCCGACCGATTCCACCATGGTTTCCGTCCGCCAGGCCACGAACGGGTAAATTCGGCGTCGAGATATGCGAGTTCCGGGGGATTTAGATAGCTGAAGTGGCGGTAATCGTCTTCCATGATGATTAGGGCAATTCCACCTGTGAAAATTGTTAGGAGATGGTGATTGATTTTTTCTGGGCCTTGAATGATTTGTGACATACCGCACATTAGTCCTAGCATGGCACCGAATATGTTGAGCCAGGTCGCTATGTCTTGGGCGCTGCCGTGGAAGATTTCGAGTTTAGACCCGAGGATGATGTAGCGGACGGCTGTTGGGAGAATGTCGGAGCAGAAGGAGAAGGCGTAGCGGTAGTGTGTGTGTTGTTTGGGATACCACATTGCAATACTAGATTCGGTTAGTTAGTTGATATGAACTGTGTTGGGTGTGGATGTCACTGACTAGTAATATGACATGATTAATACCATGCTGTCGGATACTCCTTGGATACCACGTAGGATTGCTGTCATGACTGGAATCTTCATTACTGCTTGGATCATACAGCATAGACTGTTAATCACAAGGGCCAAAGGAAGTCCTATCGAGATACGGCCGCTGATCATGGGGAAGAAAATTAGAGGGAATAGTATAATTTGACTGTAGTAATAGATGGTAGTATCCCACTGGTATATGTATCAGTAAATAGTCAGTAAGCTTCACAATGGTCTGTTGTATATACCTGTACAACCCAGTCAGGATCAACGGGCGAAATAGGTCTTGAAGTTTCTCTATTCAACGCAGGAAAACTATCGTGGATTTTGTTAGTATTTGTTGATCCATGCCATGTAGCACAGATGGCATACATACAGTTTAAGTATGGTACTTGGGATCAGAACCAAGATATCCATTTTAGCCAGCATAAACATCGTTTGCCACCAAGTTAGTTCGTCGGTATTGTCCTTGTGGTCATCGATAGATTCCTTTTTGTCAACTACCGGTGAACGAGACGCTGAACCTCGTGGTATAGGACGTCCGTTCAAAGAACCGTTTTCAGGATTATTCCGAGACATTTCGGTGGAGACATGGGATATGGATGGATGTAATGTAACAGATGACATCTTGACACGCGGTTGTAGAAACAAAAAACTTGACCTATTGGAATCATGAAAGGTAGTGGAAGTTGTGATAACTTATATACGTTCATCATCCAACCTCGGAAATACTTACCTTCTGACATCATCAAGCCGTAGGGCTTCGTTGTCCTGATCTTCGGTCACCCATCAGTAACACGTCCGACGAACACTCACATGTTGGAACACAATTACAATGGTATATCCCGGCGACAAATAATATCCAAGTTAGAATGTCTCTGCCTAATGACCCATGAACACGATCACATTCTAGTCAGACACAACCAGGAGATTCAGTACCCCACAAGCCAATGATTCTCCAAGAACAAAGACATAAACCTCGATCGACTCCTATCCTACCCAAAAAACAGCCGTGTCACCTCTCCAAACCGGAAAAAAACCCACCACTACTCCCCACCAAAACAAGCCTCCTTCTTTCTCTTCCGTCTAGCAAGACACCACATCCACGTAGACGCCACAACCAAAAGGATGAATTCCACGGCTGTAACCTCAATAGCAGCCCAGATCGACAAGCCAAGTTTCTCAAAGTCGATTGTCCCAGTGGCAAATGAGACAAAGTAACAGGCAGCTCGAAGCATTGAGTGGTGGCTAATATTCTTTGTGCGAATGGCAATCCAATACATGAAGACGCCCATGGTGATCATGGCGATACCTTCGGTGAAAATCTCGAGAAATCCGAGGAGAATTGTACTGTGCCAGAATGCGTAGACCCATGGGGTAGATAGAGAAAGTCTGGAGTTTTGTTAGTGACTGTGTTGAGGTGGAGATACGCTTGTTCTTGCTTACCTCATTCCTACTAAGGCTGTTAAGGACCTGAGATATCTTGTTGGGAAGACATATGCCCATGAGGCAATACTGACAACGATAGACGCTAACGCATGAACCATCGAAGAGGCACTCGCAGCTAGTAATGCATTTGACTTCCCGATAGAAGATCCTTGTTGATAGTATCCCACAGGCACATGCGGATCATCACTAGCCAAAACCGTTCCTACCTCTTGAACAATAACGACGTCAACGGCACTAGTGATATTAGATAACGTGATAACCACTGTCCCAATCCAAAGTGCCGAATCCCGAAGGACCACGGGGACTAACTCTCGTTTAAACCGGGGGGTACGACCGCCGGGCCAGTCATTGTCGAGTGTAGTTGAGAGATATTGTTGTTCTTCATGTGTTAGGAAGGCTGCGTCGTTGGGGTGATCTTGCATGTACATGAAGCCAGTGCAGCCTATATGGACAGTTAGAATGAGCCAGGTATGGACAGTTTGATTTCGTGTGACGTACATAGGACTAATGAGATAAAGATAAAGAGAAGGTCAAACCATTGTTGTGCATCATCGGCATCTGAAGATACAATCAACGCTGCTGCATTAAGTACAATGGATTGTAAACTAATAGGCAAGAAATTGGCAATATTCGTAGCCACCAAACGAGGCAACAAGGAACGCTTGGGATACCACTGATAGATTCTAGCAACACTGGTTAATACCTAGTACTATGATCGATCTAGAATGTCAAAGATGGGTACTCAACTGGATTGGTCCGGCCATAGTAAGCATACCGTCAGTCATACCCTGGATAGATCGAAGAAGCATTTTCATCTGATTTCCAGTGATAGCACTTTGCGTGAGACATAGCAGGGCATTAACCGAGAGGGCAAGAGGAAGGACTATGGAGACTCGGTATTTACATGTTAGGTAATATAAAGGAGCAAAGCAAAGGGCTTTCGAACAGCCATAGATGTATCCATCCCACTATATCATTAGCTAATTGAAAACACAGATAACCTGATAGAGTCTCTACATACAGTGACCAACCACACCGGGAAATCATCCGTCGTCGGCCTCGTAGTGATCTGGTTCAGTCTAACGCTACTACTACTTCGTTAACAATCCGTAACCCAAGGACTTTCTAAATAGATCACTTGCATTTGATACATAACCATAGCCGAACAATGGCACAGGTCAAGTTTAAACATGAGCCATGCCCGTTGTCGAAGATTAAGAGATATTGGGTCTGGAGACTCTTCCGGCTTGAATGGCGTGACGAGTTCAAAGCCGGTTCGGTTGAGATCTGGGGGGAGAAATGGTCCCATTGTGTGTAGTCTTGATGAGATGAGCTTCGTGGTTTTTGAAACGTGCATGGTGGACTTTATATATCAAAGGTATAACTTGTGACGTCAGTTATATAAAAGTGACACTGTTATATATTAATTAGACTTCTGGTTCTTGTAGCCCATTTCATTTACTTCTCATGAGATGATTTCCCACAAATTGTCATATCCCTCACTTTGATCCAAAGCCTCCCAAGACTCTCAACTTCAAACCACGTCTTTCACTGACCCTTACACACAAACCCAATCTCAACGCAAAAACAAAGACATCCAGACTTCTTTCAAGCCCTTCCTTCAAACCACTAACCAAGATACCGCTCTTCCCGCCAAGTCAACCAAACGGCGCGAATGACACCTGATCCTTCCCCATTNGGGAGAAATGGTCCCATTGTGTGTAGTCTTGATGAAATGAGCTTCGTGGTTTCTTTGAACGTGCATGGTGGACTTTATATATCAATGTTGTGACTTATGACGTCAGTTATATAGAAGTGACACTGTTATATATTAATTAGACTGCTGGTTCTTGTAGCCCATTTCATTTACTTCTCATGAGATGATTTCCCACAAATTGTCATATCCCTCACTTCGATCCAAAGCCTCCTAAAACTCTTAATTTCAAACCACGTCTTTCACTATCCCTTACACACAAACCCAATCTCAACGTGAAAACAAAGACATCCAGACTTCTTCCAAGCCCTTCCTTCAAACCACTAACCAAGATACCGCCCTTCTCGCCAAGTCAACCAAACGGCGCAAATGACACCCGATCCTTCCCCATTAGAACCCCATAAAACCCCCTCCAAACATCTCCACCCCGTCAATCAATCAACCACGTCCCCGAAACTCGGTAACACAAATCGGCCACTCATTACCACTTCCAGCTATAAAGACGGAGGACATGTGTTGACAAAATGCCAAATTACCGTCGTGCAAGTCAACCCGTCACATCCCAAAACGGAAGGAAACGTCGATGATCCATTTTACAGTTGCACTGTAACGTGTATCGTAGTGATATAAAGTCAGGAATCGGGCCAAAAATCAATTAATTTCAGGACCATGATTATCCCAACAATCTAGTTCTTTTTTGATTTCCCTCACTTTTTTTTTCGTTTCATCATGGCCCCTCGATGGCTCGCGTTACCCGAGGCTCTTCAGACGCCGCCGCGACTATATGCATGGACATCTCGGAACCTCGGAGTCCCCCTCCCCGCGGATCTCAGCCACCATAACCACCCCCAAACCCGGATCCACATTATCGGGCCGGGAAATCTCGGACGTCTCTTTGCAATTTCCTGTCTTCATGCGCCATCTCGGCCGCCGGTGACACTTGTTGTTCATAGGAAGGATCTCCTAGAGCAGTGGGCTCGGAACCCCGGAGTGGAAATTCACCGGGGAGACGCCGTGGTTAACTCGCGGAATATCGTGGTTGAGTGGTGGGCGGAGGAGAAGCCGAAGGTGGGTCCTGTTGTGGAGGTGGCGAATGGGCGGGTTTTAAGACATGTTATTGTGGCGACGAAGGCGGAGGCTGCGACGGGAGTGGTGGATAGAGTGAGAAGGTATTTGGGCGGTGATAGTGTCGTTGCCTTTGCTCAGAATGGTATGTCGCGCATGTGGCCGCCAAATGGGAGCGAGTATATTAGAAGTCGGTTTAATGAGGGACAGAGACCGGGATTCATGGCTTTGGTTACTAAGCATGGAGTTTTCAGTCTTGGACCGTTCCGGAGTCGTCATGCGTCGGTGGCGGATTTGAAGTTTGGGTTGGTTTGTAAGGGTGATAAGGGGGACTCTGGAAAGTACCTGTGTAGTATTTTGGAAGCTGCACCTAAGTTGGAGGCTACTGAGATTCCTAGGGCGGAGCTATGGCTGGCTCAACTGGAGAAACTAATGATTAACGCTTCACTTAACCCAACGTCAGCCCTTCTTCGTTGTCGTAACGGTGAGGTATTTGCTAGTCGTGAGGGCCCTACTGCGTGGGTTGTGTCTAGTATTATCCGGGAAGGTAGTTTAGTCATTGGCACTCTCATCAACGGACCTATTGGTCGAGAGATCTTGGAAGTTCCAAAGGGCGAAGCAGTTCCTGAAGAAGTTAGTAAGAGGTTCTCATATGAGGCTTTGCTGGAAAAGTGTTATGCGGTTGGCACATGGACAAAGGATAATTATAGTTCGATGTATCAAGATGTGACTGGCGGGAAGCAAACGGAGATTCATGAGTTTAATGGGTGGATCGTAGAGACGGGTGATTTCCTTGGGNGTATTTGCGAGTCGTGAGGGGCCTACTGCGTGGGTTGTGTCTAGTATTATCCGGGAAGGTAGTTTAGTCATTGGCACTCTCATAAACGGACCTATCGGTCGAGAGATCCTGGAAGTTCCAGAGGACGAAGCGATTCCTGAAGAAGTTAGTAAGAGGTTCTCATATGAGGCTTTGTTGGAAAAGTGTTATGCGGTTGGCGTATGGACAAAGGATAATTATAGTTCGATGTATCAAGATGTGACTGGCGGGAAGCAAACGGAGATTCATGAGTTTAATGGGTGGATCGTAGAGACGGGTGATTTCCTTGGGATTAAAGATCTTGAGGTTAATTCCGCAATTGTTCGGTTGATTGAGTCACAAGCTCAAGTCACTCATGATGATTTTGATACATTGGTGAAGGCTAAGATATCGTAGTCTTTGTATAATAAAGATATTCTGGTGGTGAAGAGCTTAGGGTGTCATAGGGTTGATTTATCGTCAGTACTATTTATGGATTAGTACATATGTACACAGGTTGATACAACTTCCCGTGGTACTAAATCATTGGATGTGTTGGCAATGCGCTGGTAAACAAGTATCTACAGACTAGAACAAGATGGGAACCACATGTCTATCTTGTGTAGGCTTCGGTTCGATTAGCCTTATATTGATGAACTCGGTGTAGGGCAAATAAGCGTATCACAGACCCCATCCAGTTGACCTGAGTAGTCACAACATGACCCTATCCAGAGAAAGAAGAGGTGAACCAGCGGTATTGGACAAGCCACAGGCTCTAGCCTAGTTGAATCCCTTTGCGGGTAACATGATTACAGATGTGCTGGCGATGAAGGGTGTGGTGGTACCTGGTGGCTGATGGGGGCGAAAGAAGGTATTCGGTCGTTTCACGGAGGATTTCTAGTGGTCAAGGAAGAGAAGAGAAGAAAAGAGAATGTAGAAGAATGGGGTACAGGGTATTTGGCAGATGGATAGATATACGGATGAAGCTGTTTGGTTGGGTGGATAGTGGTTCTGTGGCGGTGTTATGGAGCTGGTATTGGGCGGGGAAAGTGAGTGTGGATATGTAGTTGTGGTGGATTATATTGGTGAAATGAAATTGTGGTCTTGATGATGAGTTGGGTATACATGTATACGTACGTAAATGATTAATGTGTTCTTAAGTGTAACTAGCTACACCATGTCTACTATAAGATCACATCCCAACGTACTAAACACCCCGGACCTCCTCTCCTCCATATCAATAACCACACCTACACGCCATTCAAACCCCATCACATCCTCCCAACCTAAAAGCCAAGCCTCTCGTCCATGACCAATTCATCTCCATAAAGTCGCCACTAACCTCTCACCCCCCCTTTGTCAATTATGACATTTATGAAGTATGTACCCAGTATTCCAATCGCCCCAAACCAGCTGACATACCCTCCTACTTGGTCGCCTTAAATCGCCAGTATACCTGGCCGTAGCGTAATAATAAACTTGTGATATAGGGTCGTTGGCTTTGTTTCTGGTCAGGGCNAGTCGCCACTAACCTCTCACACCCCCTTTGTCAATTATGACATTTCTGAAGTATGTACCCAGTATTCCAATCACCCCAAACCAGCTGACATACCCTCCTACTTCGTCGCCTTAAATCACGAGTATACCTGGCCGTAGCGTAATAATAAACTTGTGATATAGGGTCGTTGGCTTTGTTTCTGGTCAGGGCGAGCTTTTGAGTCACACCGTGTTGCTAGATGGTTGCTATTTGGGTTAGCTTGAAGTAGAGTTTTTTTCTGAGTAGCTAGTATCTTGGGGGTCATAAGTGTAGTCTCATAGTATTCAAGGAATTCAACATCCAAGTTATAGTCTTTATATATTGTCGTTGATCATTGTAAGATACCCTAGATTAGGGTTTATGATGTAAGGAGGTGTAGTCAGGTGTGACAAAGACGTTTACTATACCGGGAGGGCTTAGAATATGGACATGATGATATCGGTAATGGACGAATAAGAGACGTTATAGTTTGATGATGGATGTTTATATGTGGAAGTGATGTCTGATCTTGATCTTTGTCCCATGGGTCTTTTTATGAATATATGATTGGAGTAGAATGTATGGTTTCCCATGACGATGTCACAAGAAGAAACATAAGAACATGTATATGTATGTAAGTACCAAAGAAATCACACATTGAGTGAAAAGAACACCACGAGATCTATTATCTACCATCCATCATCTCTAATAACCGCCCACACAAATAAGCAAGGTCCTTTAGTTCCCCCAAAGAGGTAAAGTAAAGCAAAGCACCGTACGTGAAATTCTACCAACATGTCTTTACCACGCTACATTAATCTCTATTAACTTGATCACTTTAAACCATTGATAACTTGATGATAATGTAAATGGGGTTATACAAAAAGACAAGACAATGTCACGTTGATATATCTTTGATAGATTTAAAAAAAGGCGAAACATATTTTGGGGGCTACTTCTTTTTACCGTGTCGTGTAAGTGACCAATTAGGGTAAATAATCGACCATCTAAAGAAACTGAAAAAATCCCCAAAAGTCCGGATAAATAGCCCAATATATTTCTCCGTTAACCCAACCGATCAGAAGTAATTGAATCATCGGCGAGTTTCACAAAAAAAGAAAAAGTCACATTAATAACCGACAATCTCAAAAGGAACTGAATATATTGTACATATGCACATTTACAAATCCAGTTTACACCAAAATCAGATATTCCCCACTTCCCATGCACGAAATTGATTTCTCTTTCTTTTCTAATAGAATAAAACACTCAATCTCTAATAAAAATAAAAACCTACCTCAATGTGGCAAAAGATATCCCCCATAAAGTCCATTTAATCAATCCACTTTCCAGCCCAACTTTCTACTCACCGCCCTTCCGAACCATTTAAAATCAAAATAAAAAAAATGATGTCGAAAAGATCAAGAAGGAATATTTCCCGCGTAAGGCACAAGGGAACTAATTTCTTTAAAGTTGTTTTTTTTTGTTTTGTTCGCTTGTCAATTTGGAAAGCGGGGAAAAGAAACTTGTAATTGTAGATTTTATCTTGATATGTTAAAATTCAAAGTCTTATAAACAATCTATATATATTTCCCAAATTCTCTAAATAAGAGCCCAAAAAGAAACCAATATACCTAAAATATAACCTCTACCAATCCAAACCAAAAAAGTCTATATAAACATATAATCGTAGCTTATGGAGCAAACGATATTTAAGAAACAAAGAAAAACAAATCTTTCAACTAATTCTTCCTCCTTATAATCTTCAAAAAAACAACAAATCTCTCCCTGTAATGTATGCACCGACAGAATCCCCAAATGAGGAAAATGAATCCACACTTCATTAAACAGGATCCATTCTAAACAACCTATAATTGCTTTTACTTCATACTTGAACAGTTCAAGTATTTCAAACACTATGACGAAGAATACATGTATCCACATCAAAAGTGTTTGAAACAAAAAGCAAATATAAACCAAATTCAAGGCTAAAATGTAACAACATTTGGCCTTTCTCTCCGATATACTAGAATCATCAGATAACATTTGCTAAAAAGCAATGTATCTCTAAAGTTCCAGTCTAGTTGTTACCACCCAGTCATATGAACACTCATCTTCAGGGCGTATATCCCAAAACTTGAAACGTTCCATCTAAACCACAAACAAGAACCCGTAACAAAAAATACAAAAGTACAGTGAAAAAAAAAAACAGAAACATTCATCATCGAATCATAACAGACATCACAATCACATCAGAATCCTTCTTCACAATCCTCCTTCCATGTGGCCTCCCGTTTGACTGTAACCCATGCCAACCATAGGAACACCCATATCTGGCATATTGCTCATGCTCCCCATCACATTTGGATCCTGATGTCTCGGCTGCTGTTGTTGATTCTGTTGATGATGGTTCTGCTGTTGTTGTTGTGGTACTGGTGGTGGCGGTAATGGTCCTGCTACCCCATGGTGAACTTGACTGTTCACGTTAATTGATGTTGTGTCCCCCAGCTGTGAAGCTACCGCATTGCGAGATGCGGATGTAGGGGACATTGATTGCTATAAGACAGGTACTGGTTCAACTGTGATTTGTAGTTGAGCTGCTCGTTCACGACAAGCTACCGGTGTAAAACCAGTCCCCACCTTATTAGCAATCACCCGCCACTTTTCATTCTCATATTCTTGAAGTGCAGTACGAAGTTTTTGTTCCTATAATATATTAGTACACTTTCTTGTTCGTTTTACATCATGGGTTTGACTGTAACTCACTGTTTCATCGGTCCACTGCGTAGTCTTAGCCTTGAGTTTAGTGCAGTATCGCACCTGCAAAGTTCCAGATGATCTTCCCGGGAAGAAATCCGCAATTTGCTTCCATGTAAGATTCTTAGTCTCCTTAAGTTCAATCAACAAATGATCATCATCTGGTGTGAATTTAAGTTTGGGACCCCGTGGTCTCTGTGCAGGAAGAGGCATCCCCAAATGACCAACTACACTCGGTGCTCCACCACTGCTTGGTCCACTCATCATTGGTGTTCCATCACTACGTCTGTACATCTTGTTTGGTGGCGCTCCGTCCGGCATACGATGATGATGTGAAGATACCGTGCTGTACATAGGAGTTGTCTGTTGAAGATCGAGGTCACTGCCATCCATTTCACCAATTCCCGAGATATCAAGATCATCTGGTCGAGGACGTTTAAGAGAAGTCGAATGCGTAGCCCGATGGTGTGAACTCGGTCCTGTTGGAGTTGGTGGTACTCCCATCGAATGTGGTTGATACATGCCTGGTTGACCGTATGTATGCGTCAAGTGCCGGGGCGTCATTTGTGAAGGATCCATCATAACTTGACCCTGAGACTGGTGATGTGTCTGTACGCTAAGCCCGGTGAGATGTGGGGGTGGTCCGTGATGGTCCGGTGGATCCATTATTGATCCGGGACCGGTATGGTGAATTGACGGACGGTGGTGCTGAGTATGAGGATGTGACCCGTAATGTGCATTGTGTGACAGGGAAGAAGCATGATGCTGGTGCTGCGTCGTTTGTGCCGAGTGGTGAGAATGCGGCGGCACGCCAGTCGAGTCATAGACATGCTGACTTCCCTGCTCCGAAGCCCCCCCTGCCGGGGACTGCTGAGCAGGGTAGTCGACTGGAAAGTCGTTTCGATAGTTTGCCACGGTGGGATTGGGAACTGCGGTACGCCAGAGCGAATGGGCGCTCTGGACGCCCGCTGGGCTCTGGGTAGACAGAATCTGGGACGGGGAAGCCCGATGGCGCAGCGGTGGCGCGTTGGCCGGGCCGTGACTTGGCGGAGAAGATGATGCCGGAGCGACGTTTGGATAGTGAGACGACGTTGACGGAGAAGGCGAAGGTAGCAACGAGATATTACTGTGACTTCCGAGAATTTCTGGACGTCCGTAGGCTGAAGCTCCCGAGGCGGAGAATTTATTACTGGGGTAGTACGCCGAAGATGGCGACGAGGCCGACGGAGTATAACTGTTTATCGGAAGGGTAGCCACGGTGGTGGTAGGCACCGAATCGACGGCGGCGGCGGCGGTAGCGGCGGCTGTGGGATGAACAGAAGAACGGGAAGACCGGAACCAAAAGTGACCGGGTTGGCGGGACCAAGGGCGAGAGGAAGCTTCGGCAGCACGGGTTCTAGCAATAAAAAAAGGTGTCAAAGAAGGACTTTGCAGGGAGGAGGTTAGTTGAGAAGGACCAAGGAAAAACAGGGAAAAGTAAAAGGCAAAAGTGACAGGTCGGCCAAACCTCAAATAGGGCAGAGGGAAAAGAGAGACACCACCCATACGCATACCACACCCGAAGCCCAGCCTGGCAAGTACAGGGCCTTTGGGTCAGACGAACCAACTAGGAAGACGGCCCGACAAACCAACAGTAGCACGCATCCACCACAGCGGTACCAGTTCCACTGACGACTGTGATAGGCGGTCTGGCCGGCCTGACGAGCTTGGTGAGTCCACTATATACTGGATGGACCTTTGGGCCGGGAGCCATAACGAGAAAATCGGACAAAACACCGAGCAGAGTAGGTAACACTACAAGTGGCTCCCCGAGTCCATGTATAGATACACAACTTGTGAGCTCTAGTCTTCATGTCTCGCTCGTCTACGGGCTCTCGGGCTTCGTCATGGTGGTGGTGGTGGTGGTGGTGCCTATTGTGGCGGTTATGCTGGGCCTCTGCCTGTATGTCTTTATATGTGTGCATTTGTGGCGGCCCAGCTCCATATGCAGCCTGTGCAGAAGCCCACAGGGCGAAAGAACGAACAACCAAGTCCGACCGTATTGGTGCATGTATGTACATAGTTGCCACTGGGGCTTATTGAGGCAATACACTATTGCGCAGGGCGACTTTAGCGGACCACGGCCCTGGATGGGACTACCGTTTGGTTGTTCCTGAAATTGCAAGAGCATGTAACGTATGTGTGTATGTACGACCAGTCGGTGTATACGCAGCATGGTACATACATACAACAGCAATGGACGAGCAGACAGGCCGAAGTCAAGAACAATGTGAAAGGGAGAGAACAGAGAGAACAACAACTACTATACCTTTTAGGTTGAAAAAACAGAATCGGTTTTTTTCGTTTTCCAAGATCGAGAGACAGCGGCAGGATGCGGAAGATAGTCAACGGAAGAAGCTTATTGTTATCGGAAGGGTGGGCAAGACAAGTTTCGATTTCAAGATAGTAATGACGTTAAGGATGGACCACGTTGACAAAAAGACGATGAAGTTCGAGACAGCGGAAAAAGCTTATGCTAGTATATTCCAACACAATTGTCAAGATGGCGTATCGATCAAGCAGGCGGATTAAACAGCAATGAGAAACAACAATAATAATAATAATGATAAAAGAAAAAAGGAAAAGGAACAATACTCCGGCACGACATAGACTCAAAGGGCGGGCCCCGTCTTGTTATATGTCTCGCGCCGCATACTATGATTATTTCACGATTTTATATGCAGCACGACTTGCATAGACACCGTTTCCATTCTTATTTCACTTGCGAGGTGAAGACAGTAGACGGAACTAAACGACGACAACCCTGCTGTGACTTTATGCCAGCCAGTGCTTTTCTAAACCTGCGGACAGTATTGTAGCGTGAGAGCTTTGGCTTTGTAGTGGAGTGGGGTTATGTGTAGTAGTGGAGGATGAACAACATGGACCAAGCATTTTTTCTTTTTTTTTTTTCTTTTGGGCTTGTTTTTTTTTTTCGAGTCAAGAAAAAGTTCACACCCCCGTCACATCCCCACACANCATTGCCATGTAAACGGGTGTGAATGTATCAGTCAGTACTGTTTTCACTACTTTATGTGTACAATGTATGTTATATGTATACATACAACATAGTAACAACGACAGCGGGACTTCATTCCATTAGTAGCCACACCTTAGTACAACTAGTGACGGGCGCGAACTTGTGATGGAGATTTATGCGAAAAGCGCCGGCAGCTTAACCGGGCAGAACAAGCCCTGCTTGCTTCTGGAAAGAAGTCTAGCTCTTGTTAATTGACTGCAACATAACCAAATGGACAATTTCACTTGAACCCAATTCAACTTGTCTGCAAGCTGACAGAACCCAAACAAAGGCATTGGATCCTCTCATATCTTGCCTATCAGCCTCATAGAAGCCATTTTTGACTTGAGACCGCCCTACAACATGTATCTTGCAGCCCGAGAAAATCACCATGAAGCAATCAGACTCCATCAAAAGCCCGGATTGTACGAGTATTGTGATGTCTCGGGTGGGTGTATAGACTCCGGAAGGGTGTGGCGTTCAGCGTATACTTGCAGAACCTCGAGTTTTTGTTCTCCTCAAGCAGAAATNCAAGCCCTGCTTGCTTCTGGAAAGAAGTCTAGCTCCTATTGATTGACTGCAACATAACCAAATGGTCAATTTCACTTGAACCCAATTCAACTTGTCTGCAAGCTGACAGAACCCAAACAAAGGCATTGGGTCCTCTCATATCTTGCCTATCAGCCTCATAGAAGCCATTTTTGACTTGAGACCGCCCTACAACATGTATGTATCTTGCAGCCCGAGAAAATCACCATGAGGCAATCCGACTCCATCAAAAGCCCGGATTGTACGAGTATTGTGATGTCTCGGGTGGGTGTATAGACTCCGGAAGGGTGTGGCGTTCAGCGTATACTTGCAGAACCTCGAGTTTTTGTTCTCCTCAAGCAGAAATACCGTAGGTGGTGCTGAACAGAATTCCAAGGTGACACGGGGGGTGTATACATATCAACAACAACAACTTTGACTAGGATCATCCGCCAGTATAACAAAGAGTTGAGCTAATCCATACATTCAAGTCTTGCATGAGCTTGACAAGTGAACTTGCAAACCTGCAGACAGCACCATGATTGTCTACTCGACACAGCCATCCATCTCGGTGGGTCTCTTTTGCCACTTGGTAGTCAAATTGCCTTGTTTTCAGTCCCCTTGACGTCGTCGTGTTGCCTTCTTGTCTTGTTGTCATTCCTAACATCCAAGACACCAAACCTAATTGTTAGTCTGTCATATTGTGGTCCTCCCCCGTTGGAGTTAGTCAGGAACCAGTAACCCTGTTTAACTTTAACCTACTTAAATAATGTTGTGTGCTCACTTCAATCGGAAGTTGACCACAAACATAAATAACCCTTTTGCCACCTTTTGTCATGACTCTCGAGCCTCTCTGGGCAACGTCAAAAATAGCATCATCAATAGGANCTTGCAGAACCTCGAGTTTTGTTCTTCTCAAGCAGAAATACCGTAGGTAGTGCTGAACAGAATTCCAAGGTGACACGGGGGGTGTATACATATCAACAACAACAACTTTGACTAGGATCATCCGCCAGTATAACAAAGAGTTGAGCTAATCCACACATTCAAGTCTTGCATGAGCTTGACAAGTGAACTTGCAAACCTGCAGACAGCACCATGATTGTCTACTCGACACAGCCATCCANTAAATAACCCTTTTGCCACCTTTTGTCATGACTCTCGAGCCTCTCTGGGCAACGTCAAAAATAGCATCATCAATAGGACACTCGTAGACCCTAACACATGGGCCATAATTAATGCAATCCCAAGCATAGTGGAATGATTGTAAACTTTAGAGTCCGTTCATATATGATGCTAAGATCGCCGTCTCCGGCTTTAGTAAACCGGAGCGATACAAAAACACAATGATTCAATAAAAACCAAGTTGCTAAATCATAAAGGTTGCCGTTCATGTCGTTGGTGCCAAGATAGGACCGGGCTGAGGGACGACGTTAAGCGCACATACACCGAGCTAGGCGTGACCGTTTATGCAACGACAAGGACGAAAAAAATGAATCAACATCCCGTAGTCCAAAAGGANAATAGCATCATCAATAGGATACTCGTAGACCCTAACACAAGGGCCATAATTAATGCAAGCCCAAGCATAGTGGAATGATTGTAAACTTTAGAGTCCGTTCGTATATGATGCTAAGATCGCCGTCTCCGGCTCTACTAAACCGGAGCGATACAAAAACACGATGATTCAATAAAAACCAAGTTGCCAAATCATAAAGGTTGCCGTTCATGTCGTTGGTGCCAAGATAGGACCGGGCTGAGGGACGACGTTAAGCGCACATACACCGAGCTAGGCGTGACCGTTTATGCAACGACAAGGACGAAAAAAATGAATCAACATCCCGTAGTCCAAAAGGAATCAATTAATCAAAGTGGGTTGGGGTCAACCTATGTACGTACATAGAGCAGCCCTATACTGCTGTTAGATTAGAGACATGATCTGTCGCCACTAACAGTCGTGAATCGACAGTCTGCTTGTCTTTACCTTCCTTAAGAGCTTCCGCACAGCATCACAGCACTCAACCCCATGTCACTATCCGTTGCTCCAGCGCAACGCTGTCTTGCTTTACCTTGTTCCCCTCCATTGTGTACCTGCAATCCATCAAACTGGGGTTTGATGGATTGCACCTAGCACTCCTACTATGTGGACATGTATGTGTGTACACACATGTACATCCATACAAACCTACCCACACCGCATCATTACCCATGAGTCGTTATGAGGGGAAAGTCCTCGGTTATGCTGGCTCAGCAACATACATATGTCCTGAAGCACCGTCCTCGCTCTTAATGCAGTTGTGCATGCAGAAGGATTCCTGCAAGAGGTCACCTTCCCCCTACACCTTCTTTTCGCGGGAATAGGCGGTAAAGTCAAGCAAAGGGGCCCCGTAAGGGAACAAACCGACAAAAAGAAGCCTACACTCGGGGCACTATGGAATATGCAAAAAAAAATGGGCTCCAACACGCCATTAGTCTCTAAACATATGTACTCTCCATACCCAATGCCCTCTCCAGAATATCTGGTCTAAACACCCCCGCAAGTGCAAAGCACATGCCGCTAACCGGAGTCCAATCCAGGTCAACCCCTCTACATACCCGTCTCTAGGCCCCCAAGGCACATCGATAACTAGACAATATGCACGTCTGCTATTTGCCAAAGATACGGTGAGGACGGCCACAGGCATCGTCGTCATCCGTTATTCAGCCTGACCCATGGACACTGTGAACAAGAACGAACGAGTTCAAAATGGTCTGGTTGGTGGGGTCCGCTTCGGATAAGTTGGACAGTGGATATTCCGTCATGACCACATGGGTCGGTTCCAAGCCAACAAAGACACTCGGGGGCTGTGACGGGCGGAGCATTGTTCAACGGGTGGGTTTGATGTACATACATGCTAATGTTGTAACAGTAATTAATGACTTGAGAAGCTTTGAATCGCGGAATGGAAGAATGTCTCTCTTTTTTTTTTGGGTTCTTTTCTTTTTTTCCAGACTTCGCTTCCATACCCTGGCGACTAAAAGCTCGACCAGGTCACCCGGACCTTTTCCACAGACCAGTCAGTGCCAATTCAACCCATGCCTTCTACCGGCTTCTAGAAAGCCCGATCAATCAGTCTTTGACGGGCGTGGCCGAGGACACAATGCAAACTCACCGACAAACGGGCATCAATCGGTATAGCGACCGGAACTGCGAAATCTCGTGTTATACGGCATTTAGGTATAGTCAATTCAGCACACCCACCCACAATCTTGAACACGCATGGCCAACGGACTTGGTCAGACCCCATCCATACAAGCTATACATACATACATACCAGACCGCTATATTGCCCGTCTCATAGGTCAAGAACGCTCTGATTGTGTAAGGACAGTAGTGTACGGTTAGTCAAACTGTCCATGTTGGAGAATTTGTAAATCGCGCGGGGGCGGTTTTTGGGGGCAATGTACTCATGTACTCATGTATGGTAGGGTAGGACTTTGGGGGTTTCGAAGATTACTGGCGGCGGTTTGGGAAATGAGATGAGTTTGCCTCGGAGTTGAGACGGTGCATGCTTTCAGGCAAGTTTGGATGGGATTAGAATGAGGCTTGGGATGAAGTATAGCGTAAAAGGTGCACAACAAGGCTGAGGGGTGAAGTTGAAGTTCCATGGGACAAACGGGGCCTGTAACGATGATCCGAGTCGAGTTGTACTGTATACCTCAATGCAGGGGAATATCCCATGTGTTTTAAAGTACCCTATACTCTCAACACCAATGGTGCAGTGAAATTTATTTCCCTAAACAGGTTCTTTACACACTCCCCCTACGGCCCCTACAACCATGACACATATTTCCGTATTGAGAAGGAAAAGAACATGTTGTATGTATGCACATCTGTATGTCTGTATGTACATATGTCGGTATGTATGACAAAAGTTTAAAGCTAAAATGGCAAGATCTCTTGATTCAATTGCCGCTCGGGAGCAAGCCATAACACTTTCCGGAGTATGTACATACATATGCAATAACACAAAACGGGATATACTACAATATGCCATTTACTATTTCTCTCTATTTTTTGCTTCGTCCGACATGTAATGCTCGAGCGATAAAAAAGCATCGTCATCATCTTCACCATAACGCCGGGTTTTTTTTCCTTCCCTGCCATCAACTAGGAAACCGCAAAAAACGGCAACTAAAAAGCACCATCCAAGATGCACCTGCCCCATCATCTATTCTTGGCTGTGCCGCATTGATTCTACCAGCCTAAGTGTTACTCTCAAATCTTTGTTAGTCCCGTGCCCTTGTCAAGGCCCGCGACACCGCCGTCCGTCATCCATCTGAAAATCATACTCAACCATCATTCCCATATTTCCAGCCGCCATTCCATCCCAACACTACCACAGCGATCAGACCGGTTCCACACAAACAAGCGTGTGATGTGCACCGGTTCTCGCGGCTACTTACTTGGAGCCCGTGTCCAACAATATCGTCACTCCGCTACGACTGATTTGCCGAAGATAACCCTGGCGATGATCATACATACTCGGAGAAATGGCCGTCAATAGCGAGCGGATATTCTGGTACATACAAGAGCGTGGAACTGTGGCTACTGTGTGGGCCTTGATGGAAGGTTTTGCTGGTGTTTGAGCGTCATTGAAACTAGTCAATCAAAAAGGTCTGGTTGGTCAAGTCGGTTAGTTAGCCACGCCGCACCACGGCATGACGACTCCAAGGGAGTTACTCCTGGGTTTCAGAAGTGCATCTACTGCCATTTATTTCTCGCTGCCACCGACGCCCCTGTGTTCTCTGGTAGCAATTATTGTTAAAGCACTGAGCGGTTCGTGGAGCAGTGTTTGATGAGGCGGCAGACGAGACGATGTGCAGATGATGGGAACCATATAAGATTCTGATATTGATAACTTGATCGGGATATTATTTCCTGTTGACAATGTTTTTTTTTCGGTCCCGATTGACCACTGACGCTGCAATACTGTACACTCTTGGTTTGCTTTCATTATTGCTTATTGAACCTGTAGATCTATGCTCGAATTGTCATATTACTTTCTTGTTCTTTTTCTTCCTTTTTGCCATTGTCATGTTGCTTTAGCGATGTAGCGCATGACATCGAATAAGACCATCACCTTATCACATGGGCTGAAACGGCTTTGTTCTGCTGCAGCCACTGCACTAGATCGTCATCGCTAACCGTATCATAGTGGACTTCTGGAAGCGCCGAATCACATCACCAAAATCCTCTCTTCTGGATTTCATGCAACTGGACAGGGTCTAACGTCTACAGTACCCAAATGTCTCCGATGACTTTGTTGACTGCCGTCAGCTTATGTGCATATCTATGTATGTATGTATTTTAGCGCTATGGATTCCTAGATACTTGATTCACTTGGAACTACCCTGGCCCCAAAAAATGCATGCATGGGAACCTCCCCATATCTCTAGACGCATCAGGCTTTATTATTCTGTCCGACGAATCCAGCGGGTCATTTGTGTAAGCTACCAGGAATTCGGTACGTCGCCTTTGTGCCTGACGCTAGAAAAAAAAAAAAAACCTAAGCCAAGATCCGAAAGACTCTAGTGGTGCTGAACCGTAGTTTGGATAGTACCAATTACGACATCCAGATAACAGCTCTCTACACAACCAATGTACATACACATGTATGTACACATGCACATGTCGTTGCTCTTGTCTGCCTTGTTTCCCGTGGTATTTTGTCCTCGCACCGCACACTCGTGTCTGCTTGTCTAAGCTGCGTGCATTATACTATACATAGCCGTGACACCTACGCACAGCAGAAACGCTGCTACACAGCTGAACCAAAGCAGTCTCAGTCTCGGGAATCCTCCCACTGGATTGTCAAAATCCACCATCGCAACAGCGACAAAGTGCTTACACTACCAGCCGCATCGGGCTGAGTTGTGAATCTGTCCGTATGTATGTACCTATGTATGTCGGTCTGTCTGTCTCTTCTGTCTTGCAGTCCGTCTATTACGGCCGCGTGTGCATCGCATCTCGTAATTTCCCCCGTCTACATTGCCAAAAAAGCCATCTTCATGCATCGTAACAGCAACACAGAAAAGAGAAAGAAAAAAAAAAACAATAAACCCGGTTTAAATCACCAGTGACGCCCGGCCGCGGACAAGAATCCCACCAAAACCCCTCCCCCCGCCCGCTGCCTGGTTCCCAAGTTGGCGGCAATGTCAGTAACAAACGAGATAAAATGTATATTGCAAGTAACCGTGATTCTTACTCAGCATTGGTAACCCGTCTTTCTGGCAGGTAGTGCCTCTTTTTTTTTTCTTTTCTTTCTCGACCCAAGTCGACTTATAAGCCAGGTATATCGCTATTCTTTCTGTTTTTGGCCTAGAGACGGTCCCAAGGGAATCCGGCATTGATGCATAAAGATCAATTTCCTCTAGCTAAATTTGCCACGGGCGCAGACGCCGCTAGACAGAACAGATGAACACACAAGGACGGATGAAATTCCCCGTTCCGTCTAGCGCTGTAGCTTTCTCCGGACCAGTGAACCATTGATTGGTTGGTTGATCAGCCAGTGATTTCCATTATTCGCAATTTATTCCTTCGTCCCAACATGTCGGCGAATCTATGGTATAGGTCCGTACATACATACATAGGTAGTTGGGCGTTGGAGATGTATCCGTGTCCAAGCAAGGAAAGCCCAAGCCCAAGCTCATACACCCATTCATTCATCCCTTCACTCACTTGCTCACTTTTGAGATGTTACTCATTCCGCATTGAACACCGAGTTACTACAATCGACACATACATACATAAACGGGTGTATAAAGAAGGGGGCGTGTGTGATGAAGCTCGGAGTGGCTGATTGGGGACAGGCCGGCACAAGTGCTGCGGAAATGGCTATGGTGCGTGAGAAGGGAAATGAAGAAGTCGCTCGCGTCATGCGTTCGTTAATAGTTGATGTGTATTCCAATCGGTTTACTTGTGTCTGCCACGAGTAGATGGAAATCAGCCATTCGTGGGGGAGACAATGACGGAGCGTAGGAGAAGACAGGTGACGTGGGGAGTTACATCGCTGTCAACGTCACCGCTCGGCCAATAGATGACTCTGCACATGTACATATGTACATATATATGTATACAATACCAACACGTATCCTCCACCTATCGAATACGTGTACACACGCCAACCCATTTCCAAAACCTCTGTACATCTCCAACCGCAAACCCAAAAAAGACAAGCCCTCTCTACCAAAACCCTCCTCCTACCGCGTTCCCCAACCAACCAACCAACCCCCCTCGAAGCCCAAATCTGACACCTCAACGGCTACCTGCATCATAACTACTCCGTCTCTCCAGCGCCCCCGCTCATCTCCGTACCCGCCGCNCACACGCCAACCCATTTCCAAAACCTCTGTACATCTCCAACCACAAACCCAAAAAAGACAAGCCTTTACCAAAAACCCTCCTCCTACCGCGTTCCCCAACCAACCAACCAACCCCCCTCGAAGCCCAAATCTGACACCTCAACGGCTACCTGCATCATAACTACTCCGTCTCTCCAGCGCCCCCGCTCATCTCCGTACCCGCCGCCGCCTGTGACGCCGTCGTCCTTCATCTGAAGCCCAAAACATGGAACACAAAAGAAAAGAAATCTATTGTAGCACGTTTATAGAAATCCCGTTGGGATGGGTGAGATGGACACACCGCCGTACAAGGCGGAACTAAATCGGGTTCATGCTTTAGTCTCACGGACGCATCGGCATATCACGTCTTTAGTGGACATCTGTTTGTATCGTGACTGCATATGTAAATGGACTCGGACCTATATGTAGAGAGGGGAAAATAGTCCCCCACTTTTATACGATTAGCGGCCGGTGGGGGTCATTGACCTGACCGCATTGTTGGTGCGTGTTAGTGGTGTGCCCTGAACTCGGTGCTACGACAACGGTGCGCCTTGGGGGGGTAAGATATATCAAGAATACATTATGGATCCGCTTTAAGATGAGTTTGGTGTTAATCGGCGGTTCTATAGCGCGTGGCGATGCAGCGTCATGAGGATGAAGAGCGGCAAAACAATAGTGTATATCAATGGGAACTATGAACAAAGTAATATCATGTTGAAATAAGACGCAAAAAGCAAAAACGACCCAAACCCCATAACCTGAAGCAACAAACATAAACCAAAACAGTAAAACAGACAACGAGTAAAACAAAAAAAGCCCATACAACCAAACAAGTCACCCAAGATCCAGAAACACACAATCTAAAAGTCCATAAACCTCCTTTTCTCCAATACTTTAGATACACATTCTCTCCCTTTAAGCAAACAAATCATCACGATCGATACCCGAATCCTCGAATTGCGCAAAGTCGTGGAAATGCACAGGGCGGTGCTCTTCTGCGTAGAAGCTGGCTGGAGTATCCAGCTTCATGCGTACTGTACGCTGTTTGGCAATCTGGTCAAAGTCGGTACCCAGGAAAATGTAGTTCCACAGACCCAGCTCCGGCACCAGGAAGAAACCCTTGAAACGGGGCGACAAGAGCAGTTTGCGCTTCTCACCCATATTCGTAGTGAAGCCTGCCGGTTGATCGGAACTCATGTCCTTATTATCAAGACCCCACTTGTAGCCCGAAGGAGTGAGACCCCAGGCTGATAGAGAAACTGAACCGGGCGTGAAAGACACAGCCACTGTGATGTTGCTCTCGCGGCTCCAAGACTCATGGGCCTCAGTCAACTTGGCGGCCTGAGTGACGTCAATGGGCGACATGTACGGAAGCTCGTTACCGGCAACAGTATGAATGACACCAATCAACTCGAGACCAGCCAGGTGTTCTGAGGATGGCAAGTTCTGTGGCAAGTTGACCGACTTGAACTGACCAACCTGCGGTACCATGGCAATACAACGAATTTCCTTGATCTGACCGTTGGTACCTGGAGGAGAAGCACCATAAAGGTAACCAGCAACCTGTACACGAAGATCGGCAATCGCAATAAACTTCTTGAGGATGTTGTTGGGCATGACGTAGGTGATGTTGTCCTCCGAATCCGAGTCCACAGACGACACGTACATGTTGTTTGAGCGAGTCTGCAGATTGGCAGAGGCAATAGCACGAGTACGCCACTCAGTCTTGCTAGCAAAAGTGAGCTGCTCAAACTGAGAAGTGGTTGTAGTGATGATCTCCTCGCCAAGAGCGTTGCGAGTCTTGGTGGTGACAGCCGTCAACTGAGCCTGTTCTTGCTGTTGCTTCTCAAGCTGGGCCGCCTGTTGGCGCTGCATGGACGGCGCAGAAATCTCCATACCCAGAATAATGTCACGTACTTCACTGCTGGTGAGCGAGTTGGTGTTGACATTGTTCTTCTTGCCGTAGTCGATCAGAATCAAGTCACGGAGTTGAGTTTCAATACCGATCCACTGCTCGTCAGTGAGAGAAGGCCAGATCTGGTGATCTAACGTAATGACCGACTTATCAGGGCGCAGGATCAGCTTGGTCTTGTCCTGGTTGACGTGGAGAGCACGCAAAATCAGAATAAGACGAGAGAAGGCGGTGTATGAAGAGATACTCTTCAGCCAGTCATCGTACAGGTTGAACAACACCATCTGGGGCTCCGTAGCACGCAGGATCATGTCACCAAGCTTCTCGACCTTCATGGCAGTCTGGAAGGGCAATTGCAGCTCGGAGGCACGGATCGAGATGTTGGGGAAATCCAGCAAGTGAACTTCAAGGGGATCCAAAAGACCCTTACGAGTGACGATGAGCTGACGAGGCTGCTCTTCGTGGGGCAAAGAACGAATAAGCGCTGCAACTTCTTCCGCCGTCTTCCACTTGGCAAGTTGGCCAAGACGCTTCTGTCCAGCCCAAACACTGGTGTGGATAATCTTGAGGAACAGCTGACCGGTGCGGGGGTTGAAGATGAAGATGGCACCGTTGATAGGCTTGGTCGTCAAGTTACCCTCAAATGTCTTGTGAATGGTGACACGGTACACGTTGGTATCATCGATGAACAACTGAGTCTGGTTGCTGAACAATTCCGAGTAGTTCTGGGAGTTGAGGAACTCCTGGTTGCTCTCAGAAGCGTAAAGCTGAAGACCCTTGCGAATACGCTCGCGAAGAACGTACAACGCGGGGTTGGCCTTCATGATCTTGGCCATGGCCTGCTGGATGAGCACCTTGAGACCAGGGAAGTACATACCATAAGCCGAGTATAAGTTGTAAGCCAAATCGATACCAATCATGAGACCAGTAGCACTGGGGTACAGACCCGAGTCAGTGGTGTAGTCAAGGTACTTCGCACGAGTGTAACGCTCAATGTCGTGAGAATCATAATCACCATAGCGGAGCTGGATATCAATCCAGAACTTGTTGGTGGAGATGTTCTCAACAACATCCTTGGTGTCGTATAGAGGAGATGGGCGGGTTACGTTCCACTTGTGACTGGCAAACAGAAGAATATCGGCACAAGACGAGTTCATCTTGTAAGACTTACGAGGGTGAATGGTCTCCTTTTGCACCATCTCAATACCCAAAGACTCAAGCTCCTGATCGAAGACCTGGCACAGATCCATGACAACTGACTCGTGGATCTTCTGCCACAAATGGGCACGGAAGATTTGGATAAGTGAAATCTTGAGCGTAGGAATCTTACCATGAAGGAAGATACCAGTAAGATCCAGCTGAACCTGGAAACCGACGTACACGTTGGCACGGTTGATGGTAGGAGACCACCAAAGAGTGAAACGACGGTTGGGAATCTGGTTCAGACCGGAACGCTGGGCGTTGGTCAGCTTCTTGAACTTCATCGACTCTTCGAAACCAGAAGCCTTCTCCCAGAAGAGACCCTCCCAAGAGGGGAAGCCAGTGGCCTTGAAGAGCGTGTGCTCCAGAATCGTCTCAACACCACCAAGCGCCTGGATTACATCCGTACGGTAAGCGTTCAAGTTCCACAGCTTACCATCATGGCGCTGGCTGGTCCACCAGAAGGGGTTGCTCTTCATCAACTGGTAGATCTTGAACTCCGATCTCACGCGGTAACCCTTGTCGAAACTGAGGGTGCTGCGGTCCTTCTGGAACAGAGTGTTGATACGGGGCAAACCACGATCCCAACTGTCCTCGAGATCCTCCAAAGTAAGACGACGGTTTTGCTGACTAGCCTCGAGACGCTTCTGCGAGTACTCCGTCCACACACGCTGCGAGTCAATGAACTCAGCCTCCCAAGGAATGATGTAACGGAAGATGTTAGGAATCAAGGTCTCTTCATCGTGCGTCATACCAGCACGGTAGTGCGTTACGCCAGTGTCGGTTTGTTTAGACCAACGCTTATCACTGGCAGGAATGAGGATGTGAGAACCGGAAATCATACCAAGACCACCAAGCTCCTTGGGTGTGTAGAACACGGCAGGAGGGAAACGAGAAGGCATCTTGGAGTTGAGACCAATCTTGACGCGGGTCTGAATCTTGGTCTCACACTTGACGATAGTATCGAGAAGAGGGATTGTGGATACAGCAGCCTCACGGTAGTAAGTAAACAAGGCAATAAGGGCAGTGTTCCACTTGTTGGCAATCTTGGTGAAGGTAGTCGAACCCGACGACATGAGAATCTGGCGGATACGGTTGTTGAACTTCGCAATGTCAGACTCAGTGACCTGCAAGAAGGCGTGCGCAGTACGCTCCTTGGTGGTGTTGTCAACCAAAGACCAAACACTATCCTTCACAGAAAACTCGTCGTTCTGGTTGCGACACTTGGGAAGAATGCGAACCTCGAAACCACACATAGAAAACAGCAAGTTCGGGTTGTCACGGGAGTAAACACTGACATAACTTTCATCCCAGTCAATGGTAGTCAACGAGCGAGGCAGGCGATTCTTGAGATCCCAGAAGGTAGCGCGACCCAGATTGACATCGTGTCTCATCAAACGCATACGGCAGTCACGAGGCCAGCACTTCTTGCTCTTGTAACCAATGACGTTCTCAAAGTTGGGATCAGGTTGCTCAGTGAGGTACCGCTGAATAATATCGCGAGACTCCTTGGCATCGAAGCGAAGCAACATCCAAACCTTGTCAATGTAACGGGTATAGAGACGAATAGGGTGACGGGTCTCAGTCTCCTTGTCCTGGAACTGAAGGAAGCCGTTGGGGCTACCGGGCGGGCCGTCGATCTCACTGGCACGCTGGGGACCAAGCAGGAGCAGATCAAGAACCAAGCCGTAGAACTGGAAAACAAACCCTGAGAATTGCAGACCACGAATCATGCCGTAGCTGTTCACATGGTTCATGTCCTTGTACGTCAACTGCACGTTGTTCTTGGCAGTGATGTAGTCAGCAAGATTGTGGTCCATGATGAGACGAAGGAGAGAGTTCAGCAGAGTCAACTCAATCTTCTCATACACCTTAGACAGCTCGGTTTCCACGATAACATTGCACTCGCCATTTTCGGTGTTCCAGATATCGTCCAAGTTGTTGATTGCTTGGGTCCACTTGTAAGTCAGCAGAGGAGGCACCTCGGAATCTGATGGCTTAATCCAGGCGGGGAACAGGTGACGTTGGTCGGCCTGGTACCACAAGTACTGGTCAAGGTAGGCATCCGTAATCTTTTCCATGGGTTCAATGTCATAGACAGGGTTGATGGTGCTGTAGTTGTCATTCATGTCAATGGAAACCTCCTTGAACGCACGCTGGGTAAGCATGAACCGCTTGATACGCTCAAGAGTGGTACCAGGACTGTCGTAAGCCTGTTCGATCAAAGCGAGCTCTTCCCGCTGACTCTGGTTCAGACGGCCCTTGACAGAGTACGCTTCACGCAGACGCTCCAGCGCAAGAATGAGGATCTTGGTGTCGTGCTTGTAAGAAACACTGGGGAAGGGAATGGGAGAGAACTTGCGGGACTCGAGCCAATGCACAGTAGTGGTGTAAATGGCAACAGCTTCCTCGGTAGACACATAAGGACCGTCCTTCATGTGGTTGTGCTGACGTTCCTGCTCAGCCTTCAACCACAAACGAGTCAAACGGCCCACGTTCTTCTTGGCAACAGTCTTGTCAACGGTGGCACCACGGCGAATACGCTCTCTGTTGTAGTGGGCAACAGAGATCCACCAATCAGCCTTAGCCTTGACATAACGGAGGATGATGTTTTCAATGGGGGCAGGGAGACCAGGGACCTTCCATGGAATGTTCGACTTCCAACATCTCCAAGCCTCGGACAGATGTTGGAGAACAGTGTTGACCTTGTTTTGTTTGATACCCTCAGGCATCATGTCCATGATATCTGCCATGACCGAGGCACGCAGCTCCAGATCGAAATGGGACTCGACACGCTGCTTTGTGACAGTCTTGGCAACACCCTTGCTGTGACGACCCTCAAATTGACGAGAAAGCAAGTTTCCAAGCCATCTCTCAAGAAGTGGGATAATACCACGCATGAAGAACAACCATACTCTCCATGCAGGAGCCCAGAAACCGCAACCAGGGCCCTTACCGACGGGACCGGCGTTAAACCGGTAGTAAATCAAATGCTTGAGATCCTTGCAAGTACGGATCTGGTGCATAAGCTTGTACTTGTACCGGTACATACCAGTGAGCTGACCAACGTGGTTGAAAGCGTACAGAATACCATCAGCCAGTTGGAAGGCATCGATGTTACCCAAGCGGTATTGGACTTGCGCATCGACAATAAGCTTAGTAAGACGCAGAATCTCACGCATGAGATGGAAAGCATTACCGAAACGAGACTTCTTGCGCTCCTTGGTGGTCAAAGTCTTTACGGGCTTCAAGTTGAAGTTGTAATCCAAATGCAAGTACGTCAAGTTCTTGCGGTGAATCAACAAGTTCAACATGTTGAAACCTTGTCTACACACTTGTAAACCAGCTTCAACCCAATCAATGGTCGTTTGCTGGAAGAACTTGGTTTGTTTCAACGCTCTCAAAAGACTAGCGTTGGTGACAGCTTTTGGTGGCTTCTCGTGGAGCTCATTAAGAATGTAGGTCTTGAGAAGTTTTTGGTAAGAGACGCTGACCTTGATGGGAATCTTGTTCTTATCGTTGGGAACAGGGTGCTCCAGGTAGAACTGTTTGATGAGCGGAACATCCTGAGCGCGAACCATGCGACCGGAGCGACGATCAAAGGGGAATGGTGCCCACCACAGCTGAATAGCGTCAGCCGTATCCTCGTTCTCCAACTCCTCATCATCCAAGAATGGTGTGACCTCTGGTGGGAGCTCGAATAATGACTCTTCGGGCTCTTCGTCGTTACCGGGGCCAAAGAGTTCATCCTCATGTGAAACTTCGACATTCATAGGCTTGATGCTACGAGACGAAATAGGGTGAAGGCGGCGGTCGAAGTGGAAAGCTGGCAAATCGGGCGATTCTGGCTTGGAGTAAACAATCTGGGGGAATGAGTGCCAAGACAAATGGACATCGCGTGGTAGAGAGTTGTATAGGTAAGGGAAGGCGACTCTTGATTCCGTTCTTGTGGGTGTGCGGAAGATGATACGGTCGATGGCGTTGAATTCTCCGAAGTCCTCGTCGTTGGGGTCGATATCCTTGTACAAAGGCTCAAATCTGGCGCCACCGGGGAAAGCTACGTTGAGAGCCTTGGCTGTGAAGAAACTGGGAAGATCAAAGAGATAGAAGTAGTTCTTGTCGATAACGTCGGAAATTAGGGGTCTACTGAGACGGAACAGGGTAGCCATCTGCTGTAAATTGAGATTCCACTTTTTGTAACTGGGACCATTAACATGCGGGGTATCTAAGAGTGGCCTATGGTCGTAGAACCACTCGTATACGGCCGCATCGTCGTCTTCGTCCAGCTCAAACTGAATGGGCTCTAAGGGTTCCATATCCTCGAGGTTCTCGGACCAAGACAGCGGTGGTTCTTCGTCGTCGAAGGGGGGGAAGCGCATACGCTTGAACAGGCGTCTGTCCTGTTTCTCTTTACGCATATAAACCCACATCATCGCCCATTGTGCAAAGAACACAGGCTCGATGACTCTTGGAATCTCGTTGACCAAGGTCAAGCAACCATTTACATGGTAAAGAACTTTGACGTCACGAGTGGACTCCCAAGGCATTGGCATGTTCTCCAGAAGCTTCATGACAGCATGTGGCATGAACTTGAGAGCACCCAAGTATGACCGCTTATCACTGGTGTACTTCTTCTGAGAGACATCACCGATATCCCGGACAATCTTGCGCAGATGCTCAGGTGGCATATCAGCCTTTTGTGTTTCGACAAAGCCACCCTTGCGCTTTTCGCCGAATCTCTGTCTACGATCTCTAAGCCATTCCTTCTTTTTTTGGGCGAACTTGGCGATGTGCTGATCGTTTACTGGTCTATATCCGGGAGGGGGAGGAGGGGCCGGGGCCGAGGGCGGCGGGGGTAGAGAAGACGGAGGCGGAGGAGGCGGTGGCGCAGCCCAGCCCGGAGGCGGAGGAGGGGGGAGGCCAGACATTATGACTGATACAGGAACTGCTAGTTAGTTGGATGAACATTTCGTCTCATAGGTATACGTATACAAGGTGGGACAAACTTTAACTGGTTCGCAGTCAAGGACCAGGAGAACGCGATCACACGCGCTGAACAAAATTAGAGACTGAATGCAGTGCTGGTTGATGTTTGGAAATCAATTAAAACAATGCTGAACCGGGAAATTTGAACGAAAACAAAATGGTAAAAACAGTCAAAAAATTGCTACACAGCATCAACATGCAGCAGAATCACGTCTGCGTAGCTGTCAAATGCTTTCTAGGTCAATTATCGCCAGCCTCGCATAAAGTCCCCAAAAATTTCCTTCAGCCGCGCTATGAGTTTGACCAGGGTGTTGCTTAGTCATCTAATAAAGTTCACGATGCTTTTGGATTTTTATGTGTGGACATATGAACAATGTGTACATGGGTCATTGAATATCAATCAAGTTCATAAAGAGTTAATACACAACAACAAAGCTAGAATTCTGAAAAATTACCCATCATAAAGGTCAGCTTATTATGAGTAACCACAGTCTCATGTTGCTATGTTTGGTGCAAACTACTGATGTCTTAATGGTGGCGTACTTATTATTTAACCCTACCATTGACCGGCGCTAATTACTGCTTGGTAGTTAAACTAGTTGTGTGACACGATCTGGTGAGGTTTGACATTTGCGACTTAAGAATGTAATGGCTGACAGTCTAACGACGTTTTGATTAAAAAACATGTATTCACCTCCCCCACAAAGACGCTCTATATGGTAATTGTTGTACACGGCCCAAACACAGTGGCTGGCCTTGCTGTGATCGCCTTATGTTGTCATACCAAACAACACATACGTTGACAGCTCCATCCCGTAACCAACACCCATAACTTGTATCATAAACCCAGTTAGAAGTACAATGTCTCATGCCAATTGGTTGTCATTCTGTTTTCCGCAATCGGTAAGACTTCGAGACTAGCGATACATTTTACGCCTGGGTCTTGAGGTTCTTAGCAGCAAGCTTCAGGCTGATGTTGCACTCCTCGTAGGCGCGACCAGCACCGAAACCAACGCCAATGACAGCGGGCCAGGCGCGGCGCTTGAACAGAAGAACGGAGAAGACAACACCGAAGCCAAGACCGAGGGAGCTCTTGACGATGAGGTTGGAGAGGCAGCGATCCCACTAAACAAACAAAGCGCACGTGGGTTAGCTCGGGTCAATTAATTACAAAATTAACAACTGTATAAGATAGGATAATCTCAATTGATTATCGAAGTTCAGATCATGATGCGGGGAATGGCGGAAAGAAGCTCCCCCGCAACAATGGCATGGGACGGAACGGCAGATGGAGATACTGCTCTCCGAGCCAAGCTAGAGCTCGACAGGACAAAAACTCACCTTCTCGTTGAGGAGAGCCTCGCTCACGGGGCGGGCGACGGGAGAGGGAGTAGTGGACTGAGACATTATCGGCAACTTTTGGGATGGAATTGACTTCGGAGCGGTATGTTCGGGAGACCGGAAACGGAACGGGGAACAAAAGTTGGTTGCGCCGGAGTATCACGGGTTAAAATTTGGCGGGCTGGATTGGCGTTTTGGCTGGGGGGAGGCTATTTTTTCCGCACCCTGCTCCAGATCAACACCTCATACTAGGGTTTCCGCTAACCCACAAATGAAAGCGGTCAGAGATATATTCCCTGTTGCAGACCAAGGATTGTTCTGGCAGAAGCAAAGTGCCCCACAAAATTTTTAAAAAGAGCAATAGTTCACGATGTTTGACTGTAGGCGTGTAGATGGCAGTTTTGCGACAGCAATACGTCTATACAGTTACAATGGAGGTAATGACCAAATCAACATAATTCCGTCCCAATTGACGTTCGCAGCTAACATCAATTGCCAGTCTACCCATGCACTGGCTAAGATCGCCAGGTCTATTGAGAAGACCGGTCCTGGTCCTCACGGCGAAACCCTCATCGAACTTTGGAAACACCTCTCAACCCCAAGCGATTCCGAATACCACGCGGTAGAAGAGACCCTTTTAAGATGGCTTCTCAAGACAATGAACGGCCCCGCTACGAAGCCAACGGCTGAGACACTTCGGCGGTACCCGCTAGCCTGGAGAATCATTGAGCATGCGTTTAGTCGCATTCCACTTTTCTCTCTGGCCAAATCGATGGCAGACCGCAAATTTATGCAGATTTTGACCCAATCATTGGAAAACATCTGCGGAACCGTGGACCAATTGAATAAAATCCCAGTAGAAAAGCGCCGGCGCAAGTTTGACCCCGAATTCGTCCTTTCAAATCTGGTAGACAGCTGGTGTGGTCTTGATAGCGCCCAGGCTCTTTTGAGTGCTATAAACACACTCTTTACCCGTCTCAACTCGAAGGGGCTATCTACTAGAGATAAGATGGGCGCCGAACACATCAAAACTCTTTTTTCCACATCTACCGCAGAGTCATTAAACCTAATGACATTCATATCGAGCATTGCTACTGCTCGCCTATCCACTCCATTTGACACCCAATTCACCCATGAGCATTGGCTTAATACCATGGTCACTATTTGGGACCTTCACCAAATATCAGAAACTGATGTTACTGAATGCGCCGTCAAAATGTGCCAGCCTGTTTTACAGTTGATCCATCGCTTGGAATCTCGGTCCTATGGTACTCGTACTACCATCGAGGTTGACACCACAACTCAAATGGCGTGGAAGGAGACTCTGGAATCATTTTTCACTTCATACGTAATTCTTCCCGCCAAAACCATATTCATGACCACAGAGGAGGCCGATATTGTCAATGTGTGTCGGGAGGCTGCTAAAAGCAACCCACTTGATTGCGCCCCGATCATGTACACATTGAGTGTGGAAGCCCCAGACCTTAACGTCACATCGCTAAAGACGATTGAGTCCTGGCAGCATATGATCTTCACTTCTGTAGAGTCTCTGCTCGAGGTGCAGGATGTAAAAGAGAACAAAGTCGCCATTGTTGATATTCTTGATACTGCTAGAAGAGTTGGCGCTAGCGTTCCACGAGAGGCCCTGCAACATATTTGCAAGACCTACGTTATGAAGCCCAATTCAACACATTGGGATATGCTCACCAAGGTGATAGCAGCTGACAGACAGCTCGTCTTTGAGCCATGGGGTGAATCTACGTTTGGCAACGATGTGTGTAGACGTGCCAGCGTGCTTTACAAGGATGACAAGTACGGATCTGAAGATATCAAAACTACAATTTACGAAGTGAAGCGGGCATACGCAGAAGCGCGTGACCTGAAGACTTTCTGGCAACTCTGGTATTCCCAGTTGCGTGAGTGTGAGCCCAAGGGAATCCCTGAACGGTCACCATGGCTCGATGTCATCATTGTTAACGACAAATCACCCGAAACCGCACTTGAAAGCCACATGACACAAAACCAACTTGCCGATCTTCTCAAGTGGCTTCCAACACAAACCCCTATACACAGTGGATCTCTATTCATTTTGTTAGACGCCGTCACCTCTCAGATCAGTTCACCAGATTTTACCGATGTTGCCGCTAGCACCGTTGTTAAGCTCGTCCTTGAGCATCTCACCACCCCACCATTATTGCCAGAACTTAAAAAGTTCAGATGGACAACGTTAAGAAAAGCGGTTGATTGGATTATGCCCGAGGAGCGGACGGCTTTGTGGGATGCTGTCAAAGGCGAACTTAACTCCATCATCAGTAAAGATACTCTTTTTGATGACGACGTTCGGGAAGCCTTTGCTTTCGCTGATCGTTTGCATTTCTCAGTGTACCCAGATGGAGAGAAGGTTCAAGAGGTATCAGAGTTGGTCCAAAAGGTGTCTTCAATGCTCGGCAAAGCGGCCAAGAAGACGAACTCTATGGATTCATACCTCGAACTTGCTATTTCAAAATCATCTCGTATGATCCCTCTCCTCAGCGAAGAGTCTGGAGAGTTCCCCAAGTTCATTCAGAAGACTGTTTTAGCTTCCACCTCTGACATGGACACCAAGACAGCCACTTACATTTCCCAACTCTTTGCCAACGAGAACATTCTCAACAACCGTAAGCTGTTGGATATCTTGATTGATCATCTCGGTTCTGTTCTTTCTACCTCCAAGTCCGACGATGCCCGTTTTTCTGCCATCTCGATGCTTTCTCAACTTCCCGACGACTGCTTCTCCCGCACTCACCGCGAAAACGTGACCAAGAGCAGTATCTCTGTTTTCACCAGTGCAAATGTTACTAGTCCATCGCTGTGGAAGACAGCCTTTAAGCTTATGAACAAGATGATGAGGCGGCCTACTTTCTACGAAGGTATCTGCTTTGGTGATCTGGTTTCTCTGGCTGACTCTGTATCTGCTGTGTTCCGTGATGGAGATAAGGCGAGACCATTGAAGGACGTGTTTGGCTTGGATATCCTCTTCGGCAGTCTGGTCACATCTACTACCAAGCAGATGATTACCCATTTCGAAGACTGGGGTCGGGCTTTCTTGACTGATGCCAAGAAGTTTGTTAAAGACTGCGATAGCAACGCCGAGTATCTTCAGGGACACCACATGCGTATCGTTCTTCTCAACTCTCTGATTGGTGTCATTACACAGAACCCACCAAAGGATGACACTGCACTGAGCACAGAAAAGGCAAAGAAGCTTTTAGTTTCCATGGTTAAGAACACCATGCTCCAGTACCAGTCAAATCCCGAGTTTGGTACTGCCTTCCCTTACACAGTTCTGGCGGTGATTGACGCCTCAACTACTGTTCAGGAACAAGTCACCGAGATCTCCAAGATCAAGGCTAAGAAATTATTGCCTCTTGTTGATGAAGGGTTGGTTCGTGGTACCCTTCTTGGCTGGAAGCTTCGCGCCTTTTTGCTTCGCACTCACCGGGGCGCCATCAATGAACTTCCATACATCTTCGCCCGTGGAACCGACGAGGACTCGACTGGTTCTGATATACTGGCTCTCCCTAACTATGAGCCTCTTATTAAGGAAACTTTGATCGCCATTACGTCTCCTCTCTCTGGCCCTGATCTTCTTTCCTACTTCCACACTGTCATTGATGCCCTTTCTACTTCTTCTGACCCAACACTTCAACTCAAGGCCATCTCTGCTTGCGCTCTTCTTACCTCTACCCACCCCGACACTGAGCTTGAAGGTCCGACTTCCATTTCTTCTGCCTACAACAAGATCATCACCATTGCCGCCTCTTCTCCCGATGGATCTATCTTCATCAAGACCCTGGAAATCACTCGTCTGTTCCTTACCAGCAACGCTGCTCGGGTCAAACAATGGAACATTGAACAGACCCTCTCCCTCATTGCTCAAGTCGCTTCTGGAGCCCCCGAGTTCGCTTCTGTGCGTGACTCGCCTCTCGTCTTTGACTGGCTTTGTAAAATCATGGAGGTTATCCTCCGTCGTTTCCGTTTGCGTCTTGATGGCCGCTTCCACATCCTTATTTCTACACTTCAAGCACTGTTGACTGGTCTGTTATCGACGCCTTATGACTCTCGCACTGGGAAGTGGACCAAGCAGTCTACGAGTACCCGTAGCGGATCATTCCCCCACTGGAGCAAACATGCTGCCGCTTACACCCGACTACTGACGTTGGTGTGTGAGCCCATGGGTGCTAGTGTTGCCCGTCATAAGAAGTCCACTACTAATGCGTTGGACACCGCAACCGACGTTGCCAAGAGGGCTGCTGGTAGACAGATGTATCTCATCGTGGTGTCTTACGCACGTCTTCAGCTCCAGGTGGATATCCCGCGTGATGTCAGAGATTCTCTGGAGCTTGGTATGAACTCCATCTTTGATATCACCCCACCCGAGGTCCGGAGAATACTCAACGATTCACTGGATGTCAGTGGCCGTGCTATCCTGAGCACGCAGTACAAGAGATACAAACAGTTTGGAAAGTGGAGCGGTGTTTAAAAAGGCGTTTCTGTGTTTTTGTGTTATAGAGTTGAATTCCAATCAATATGGATGTATAATTATCATAATTGAAGATCAAATTGCACCAGTTGTAACGTCCGTACCGACAGACTTTGCTTTCAGTTACTAGTACATATTAACACTGTCAATATGATTCGATATTTGGTCACCTGGTTTTAGTGCAAAAACATGTCGGAGAGAAATGTTTGGTATCTGTGTACAATTAACTATTAAAAAAAGTTTCGCCGCTTAGAGCCGATGAATCAGTGCTTCGACAAGCGGCCATCCGTACCATAGAGACATTATCTGGGCGGTTAAAGAGTGGCCATTCGGCATTTACCATCATGCATTTGAATTTCAACTGGAACCCTCTGAAGAAATGCGTTTGCGCTTTGCCGGCGAAGTTCTGTTGTAATTCTTCATGCGCTTACAAAATTCCGCATCCTTAGCACATCGTCGGTCTATCACTTTAGTGACGGTCTTCATATCCGACGAGTCAGGGCAAATCCAAGGATGACGCAAAGCCTCCTGAGACGTTATGCGGGCCTTAGGGTCTAACTTGAGGCACTTGCTCACAAAATCGCGCCCAACGGATGAAAACTTTGGGGCGTAAGCCTGCAGCCAATCATCCACTGTAGTGTCGATTTCTCGCTGGTGTTCTAGTTGGTTCATGTCCACTAGCTTCTGTATTCGCCTATAGGATAACAGATGAAGGATCGTACACCCTATAGACCAGATGTCCCCGGGTGTTCCGTGGGGACTCTTCGCGACAATTTCACTACAGAATGTTAGTAACTTGTCTTTTCAACAGGGATTTTATAATTCCCAGGTTAAAACATACGGAGCCATATATCCTCTTGTGCCACAGGCTGTAGAAAGCGTTCCATCTGGACCAACATGCGCAGCTTGACCTAGATCGCCAAGCGCAACGGGGTATGTACAGGTGGCCACCGTCATGAAAAACAGGTTCTCAGGTTTGATGTCACCATGTATCACCCCATTGGAATGCATATACGTAAGACCTCGCATGATTTGCATACAAGCCTGACGTAAAGCGAACTCCGTGGGTTTACAGTTCGCGCCCCAGGACCACAGATCCCCTCCAGTGCATAGTGGCATGAACAAGTAGTAATACTGCCCATCCGACTCAGAATGGAGAAGACGGCCTACATTGGGCTGGAGATGAAAATTAGTTAGCCGAGAACTCATGCATATGTATAGTGATACAAATTATTGTATAGAAACATGCATGATTTAACTTGATCATAGGCTGTTAAACTTACATGATCCATCTCTCGCAGCATCCGAATTTCGCGGCGTGCAGAGTCCCGAATGAATTCACTGTTCCCCTTCGTAAGATCGAAGATCTTACAGGCTACCTGAAAGTCAGTACCGGACTGGCGCGCAAGATGTATAGTGGCCGAAGCACCAGTCCCGATAATATATGGCAGTATGTTATAACCGCCTTTTGCCTCCTATTTACACGGATTAGCGATTAGTAGATGCGCACAAGTTAACAACACGAAGAGAAAGAGTCTTTATACATACTCTCCAAGACATTGCCTCCATTATCGGGAGCGGCGCAGCGGGCAAGGGGACATATTGGTTGAAGATAAGTTTGAACCCCGCAACCCGGATCTTATCATTGTGAATGAGGAACTAACTCCGATCATCATTGAAAAGTTCTACGCCATTGACTCGTGTTTTCGCTGTAGCACTGCCGCGAACACGAACGCAATATCGGGGGACAGAACCATCATCTTGAGAAACTGGGAAAATCTCAAGATGCCTTCTAGAGATGAACGCATCATCTATCCGAAAATCACTGTTACACAGATTTTGGCGTTAGACACCGCATGTGACGATCAAGGTAGTGTGTGTATCCATACCTGGTTACTCCACGCCCGATGGTAAGGCTAACCCCTTGGAACAACTCAACCTGCTCTATAGGCCACAGGGTTAGTATTCTCGCGAAGGATTAATTGATATCAAGCATCGGGAGTACGTACCGATAACATGCCCATCCCGACCGCATATAGTTATGTGCCCCATTGGACTGCGCCCCTTGACCGCCTTGATATAAGCGGGCGACAAGGTGCAGGGTGGGCGAGTGGAAACCATTGGTGGGGGGGCATTATCAGACATCTCGCAATAAAGGACGACAATTGGATTGTATTTGGGTTTAAGAAGGCAAAAAAAAGTTGGCGTAACAGGCAAACCAAGGCATCTGTAGTCGGTAAGTCAATGAGGATGTCGTATAGTAATTAAGCTCAGACAAACAATCAGACCAAAACATGGAAAGCAGAAAGCTCACGACCAATCAGAAGTACCTGCCTGCTTCAATCAGTCCCAATTAGGAAACCGTCAACAGTAGGCTTCTGCGGAGCGATCCGTTAAGTGCTGGAGTGCTATGAGTCAATGTGGTAGCTCAGTGGAGCTGTAGTGGAGCTGTCTACGGTGCTACAGAGCTACATCCTTCCCCACTGAAGTGCGGACCCTGTAGCAATTAAGCCTATTACATCAACCCAGAATCGAAAGGTGGGGCTAAGCAAGGGATCCACTAAGTGGGTTCACGTGATTTTCGTAAATTCTAGGTCACGTGTGCGTGCGGCCACAAATTCAGCGGGATGCCCTAAGTCGAAAATACTCTGGTACAAAAGTCGGGCGGCCCGATGCTTGGAATTTGACATTGTACCTTTCATCACCAACCGAGTTCTTATCCAACAGAATCTGTGAGTACCATCGCCAATTCAAAGCACTGGCTGTCGATCATTATGATTCCATTCTATGACACTTGCGATTGACGCATAGTTGGATTTTGATGTCGTCATCATCCCAGCGATTCGTCCTGTCGTCGATTTTGTCTTGGAATATTATCTTCAGCTAGTACTTATCCATCTCCAAGCCATCTCCTAACATCATATCAGGTCAAGATGAGAGCCAAGTGGAGAAAGAAGAGAGTCAGACGCCTCAAGCGCAAGAGAAGAAAGATGAGAGCGAGATCGTAAGTTTCTATTCCATCAACATCGTCATCGTCGTCACCATCAATCATCTAACACATCCTCTCACAGCAAATAAACGCTCAACCTCTCCAACCCTGACATCGACGGCTTGAAGCCCAGTTATCAGCCTTGATGGCCCTCTCTCTGCATTGACAATGGCGGCCTTCGCGAACCGTCTCGACAACTTTTTGATACATTGATGGAGCTTTTACGACTGGCATTTGGGAATTTGGGAATGGTGTTCTTGTGAAACTTTACGGGTTGATTGGCAGGTTCTGGGCAGTTTAGAATGGATCCCCCAGGATCGGCAGATCATGGAAACATCTTCTGTCAACAATGAAAAACAAATACCTCTTCAATATGCTCTCCTATACTTCCGTGATTTGATACTTTGATGTCCGACCCCGCACCTTGGTTTAGTCGCATGACGTCAAAACTTGGCCCCGTGTTAGGATAGTTGTTGGGGCACTAGTGGAAGAAGTGGCAATATTTGAACATTTCATGAGGGTGTGAAACAACATCCATTCTTCATCGCCGCTTTCTACCGTCAAGCTACAGATGCACGAGTCTTCCAATATCACACTCTAAACGCCTTCCCATGAACGGATCTATGACGTTGATTGATCAACGCTGACATCTAGAACAATGCTATCATGCTATCCTGCCCCACCATTGACGTCTTTGCCATCTCCAATCCCCCCGTCAGGCACTCTAACCCTATAGACCCTATCCTGCATATAATTATGCAATCGGAATGCGGTCTGCAGGATGTGTCGAGGGGACGAAGAGACAGTCACCCATGTACTGCTTGAATGTCCAAGGTTCCGGTCGAAAAGGAAGAAAGCCGCTCTGGAGATGGGTGTGACAACCTTATCGCTAGAAGGTCTATTCCAGGAAAAATCAGGTAAAGTGGCTTTGCTGAACTTTATCAAAGAGACAGGATTTGGCATGAAGCGGTGGATGAGTGAAGGTGAAGTGGAGTTAGATGAGGAGACGGACTTGGTGCCGGTGCGGTGTCATACGGGTGGTTTCCAGGAGCTAGGCTTCGCGGAGGTCATGTATGACATTTTGAGGAAGGTGAAGGCTTTGTCGTTGAGTCAGTGAGGTGCGGTGTTAGGGGAGAGTGACTACGATTTGGCTGGGGGGATTAGGGGAGGAACGAGAGAGGGCGAGTTGGATGTGGTTATTTCTTTTGTGTTTTCCTTTGTTATTTCCTTTGTTTATTTCCTAGGTTCGGATTAGGGTTTTATAGGTTGGGTTACTGTTAACCAGAGAGCAGTCTCTCCATAGGCTAAGCCTGCATGAGAGTAATGAATAAAAAAAAAAAAAAAAAAAAAAAATGCAATCGGAAGCTTTGGCGTGACAAATAGGGTATTAATGTTAACCCAACTTTTTTGGCCGGGATGCGCGCTAACTGCGGTTGTGCCTGTGTCGTCTTCGCGCGTATTATGTACCAACTAGGACCAAGATGCAGACCAGGGTAAAAGGAGTGTGGGGTGGCATCGACCGCGGGGCTACTCCCCGGTGTTTAACACTGCCAACTGCAGGTCTTCTACATAGATGGGTCTTATTTTTATCAACTGAAGCCTTGATTTTGTAAAGTACATATGAATCCGCCAAGTCAACAGCTCGGGTTGTAGACATCAAACTTTTTTTTTTTTTTTTTTAANGGACATCTAAGTTCAACCTATGCTAGTACCAATCTAATCTGCAGACACCTCATATCCTCCAACCCAGTATATAGCAACCCGAATCCTAGCACCCCGACCCGACCCCAAGTTAGAAGACCCTCCACAGACCGGACAGTTAGTTCCAGCTTACAGTAAGTTACAAAGGTGCAGTCGCCAGGTGCAACCTTGAACTTAGTGTTCACTGGTTTGACCCGAGCAGGAATTGAACCTGCTACTTCTTCCATACAGAAGAAGTACACCCAGCGCTTAACCACTGCGCCATCGGGGC
>JSUI01006393.1:0-53068 GCA_000833645.1 Huntiella omanensis
CGGAACGGCGTGTACAAGTGGGATGAAAGTCACGTGTTAACTTGGATGTTAGCCCCAGAAATGCTCCCAGCAGTGATCAATCGAGCTACAACTGGAGTATTGACGGGTTCCATTCTTCAGGGTAGCCGTGAGATCACTGAAGCCTAGAGCATGGCTCTATGGTCGTCATGGAGCATCGTATCCAGCGGGATGTGTTTCAGAGATAAATGAGTCTGTCCAAATGCGTCGGGTATCGAAATTGGGATGTGGCAAAAGCCAGTTCTGGAAGAGGCCAAAGACTGGAGTTATGTCGATACACTGTTCCATTTTTAGTTGTCTCCAAGTTACGCGCGTTGTGGTTACAGTCATTGCCTTTGTGCACCTATGCCATCACTTTGGAGACTTTACAGTGACAGCCTGAATTATTATCGAGTCAGGCGACGTATCCGGTAGTTCGTACATGATGATAAGCAACATAACCTTGTCCATAATCGGGGCAGATTTGTTTAGATTGTTCATAGTGGAAAATTTGGTTTATTATGGAGTTTTGGGGCTCCAAGGCTATGATTGGAAAGATGGTGACCCCACTCCGTTGTGAATTCCATCACAATTGGGTTCGGATCTGATGTGTTGTTCGCGTAGAGTTCCACCTTCTGGACCACCAATGTATAACGTCTTGTGGCGGGTGGGAAATGCCCCTCCGAATGTAAAGAGGTGTAGCAGGGTCGTCGGGCGGGACGTCTTCTGTGAGGGGGCCGTTAGGATTGATTGCGGGGTTCGTTATGATGGCGAGTTTGAAGGCTTGATCAGAGACGAATAGGAGTGGATCGGTCGGGAATGACACCGAATAATAGGATTTGAGATATCAGTCAGGAGCCAGCGTGAAGTCGTTTACTTCGTGTTCGGCAAGGATGTAATAAAAGTTGTCACACGCGGAAGTGGATTCAATTTGGGTTTGTTGTAATAATTCACTGCTGACGTTAACTGGGGAGATTTGTAGCGTCGTAATATCCTTGTAAGTGAAGTGGTTTCGCCGTTACCTAATTCGGCTGCACTTGTACCGGGGTGTGTGACCACAACAGCACCTGTCAGTTAAGTTGCTAGCATTTTGGGAGCATACCAGTACCACAGCGCCAAAAAAAGATGTATCCTTTGGTGATGTCGTGTATACGTCTGGAGCAAAGTATCACAGGTGACTTGATTGTATTTATATATATCGTAAATAGCTATCACTTAACAAACACCAGTCATATTCACATAGAGACTTTATGTCTCTAACCCATGTAAGGGTTGCCAAAGAGCCACCCCTGTCATCAAAGGATGGTATTTGGTCTTATTGTTGGTGTTAGTGAAATCAGTCACTACAAGGTCGCGCCATTTATTGCCCAACCCCATTCCTGCGTACCGGCAACCCTAGCGGGGACCTCCAGACAATCTGACACTGCGCAATTGAGTGGTACGACGAAAATAAACTAGATCAGAGTAAGACAAACCTCCTCCGTCTGACTAGAAATCGCAAGGCGGGTAGCCCGGACCTGACTTTGGAGGGCATTCAACGGTTCAAGGCCACCCCCAAGGATGGTGCTCTGCAATGGCTTGGAGGACACTTTGACAGGAAACTGACCTTCTGAAACCATACGAAAGAGGTTGTCTGCAAGGTAACACAGAAGGCCAATGGCATGAGAATATTGGGCGGGTGCAAACACGGTGCGCCACCTAGGCTGTGATTGAGATTACCAACGATTCAATCCTCTCAGCGATCACTTATGCCAGTAACACTTGGGTATCGCCAGGTACATGACGTAGCAAGAAACAATCGGCACTAATAGATAAGGCTCTTCGCAAAGCTGTATCAGCAGCAATCCCAACATATAAGACGACACCCACAGCGCTTTTACACATGTGAGCTGGGGTCGCCCAACCCCAATCATACTTGAAGAGTCAATCAACAGAGATGCTGTTCGCTGGCATACTTTGGACGAGGACTATCCTCTGTTTAATATGTAATACATGCCCAGGACGAGGGAGATTAAGGCTAGACTACCGATCCTCATAAGAACATACAACCCCATCTAAGACGGAAGAAATGTCACTCGCGAGATCGAAGAGGTGGCTTAAATAAATCCAGCACGAGAGATTCGAAAAGTGGTTCAGGATCCAGAAATCCATCGGCCTCCACCCGGACAGGTCCTTCATCGATTTCCCCAAGAGAAACCAGGCTACGATCCTCGAAGCCCCCAAACGCATAATGGGAGCAGTCCCCGCGGCGATGTCGAGACACGAAGACTTGAAGAGCTATCACCAGGGATTTTAAACACCCAGACGCAGAGACAAGATGTAAGCGATGTGGAGGAAATAAGGGTCGGGTTCATTTATGGATGTGCCGGAGAAGGCCTCATGCGTGGTCGAGACATTTTACCTCCAGACTACTGAGAACTACGAAGGGGAGAGCAACGCTTGAGAAGGAGTTGATAAGAAATCCGGGCGGGGAGAAGCACAAGTAAGGTGTTTTCGTCGATCCTTTTATTATAGAGGTGTGGTGTCGTCGTTGCTTGGCGAGGGAAAGCAATGGCGGGGATAATCCCAGGGTGCCCCAGTGACGGACTGAGAGGCATCAGCATATCACCGCGCCAAAAGGAAGCGGAACCTTGGGACTTTGTTAGTAGCGCTGTTGTATCAGGGACCATATAGGAGGCAAATCCTATACAGTGAGAACGAACACTTAGTGAGCAGCCAGCAGACAGGGCAGAGGCTGACACTATCAACTAGGATCTAAATATAATATTGGAGTAGGATCGATTGGCAAGTCTCACGAAGGTTTGTTTGTTTGTTTTATTCTTTAACGTCTACCTAACTAGATCTAACTGTTAATACGACGGCTCTCCAGGCAACGTCGGGCCAAAATGAAGTCGGCATCCCAGTATCCTCCGTTGAGTGGTCGGCAATTGCGAGTAATGCATGAGTATAGAGGTCCTCCCAAGACCGTACAAAGAGCCAGGTGAAAAATGAAAAATGGAAAACAAAAATAAGTCTCACGAAGGACTATGAACACTAAAAAGTTGAGGTTTATTCGGACAATTTAACGTGATTCTTTCGAGACGAGCGTATTGTACATATCCATTCCCATAGGACCTCCTGCATCTTTGTGTCAATCTGCGCTGTTCGAACCAAAGATACCCGGATGATGCTTATTGCTCAGTTCAAGTAGATTGGCAATGACACAGCACAAAACAGGTCTGTCCGTATGAGACAATGCTAAGCTGGTAACGCGTATTTTAGGTACAGGATCGTTGACGAAACGGTAACCCCATTCGGCTCCCAGTGATATATGTACCGACCCGACTCCGCCGACAACTACGAATCAACAGGAGTGTGATCACGTGTCATATAACAAAAACAAAACATTGGCAATCATAAACAATANCCGGATGATGCTTATTGCTCAGTTCAAGTAGATTGACAATGACACAGCACAAAACAGGTCTGTCCGTATGAGACAATGCTAAGCTGGTAACACGTATTTTAGGTACAGGATCGTTGACGAAACGGTAACCCCATTCGGCTCCCAGTGATATATGTACCGACCCGACTCCGCCGACAACTACGAATCAACAGGAGTGTGATCACGTGTCATATAACAAAAACAAAACATTGGCAATCATAAACAATAATCAATAGATCTAATCCCAAACTTCAAAAACACTAAATGCCTCGTTCGTCAGACCACGTTCCATTGTTGTAAACGAGTTTCTGACCTCTCCACCCTTGACCTGCCACCATCGTTTTCTCAACACCACCTGTTCTGTTCTAGCCAAACTTTCAATATCTGCGCCCTCCATGAATGCTCTAGTAGAATCTAAATTCCCATCAAAAATAAACTTTACACCTTTGGTATCACCCATCAGGGGCTCTCCTCCTTCCTTTCCGAAGTACCAATATATCATTGTGGGTATCTCCAGGCCATTTTGTGCAAAAAGGTTCTTAAGACGGTCGTAATCTTCGTTCCAGGTGAGGTTTATGACGGATGGGTCGTTGAGAGACCGGGTCGGCAGCTCAACATCCGAGAAACGATGGGCGGATAGAATGATTACCTTTTTCGGGATAGGTTGACCAGCAGCCTTCGTGGTAAGAAGCCGAGGGAGAAGCAATTCCTCATATAACCTAACAAAGTCCAGATTTAGATATCCAACCGTACCGTCAATAATATCATAGCGATCTTCTAGGGTCTCTCCTTTGGGTACGTCAAACCAACGGGGGGTTTCTCCACACCGAATGATTTGACTGTTCCATGAATCGTCCATACAATCCATCATCAACATCATCAAAGCTATGGCATACCCTTTTCTCGGGAAGTTTTGCAAATACTCGTCCTCCACGGTGTCATCTGCGACACAAAAGACCATAGCTAACTCATCTTTTCTTCTCTCTCGGGTCCTCTCAACAAGAGTCTTCCATTGTAACCGGGTGATCTCATGACGTAGAAATGATTGATCCGCGCCGATCTGCGATACTATTCTACCGGGAGTTGTATTTTCGAGTGACATTGAATCTTTACCACTGTCCACGTCTCGCAGGTATTGATTGAATCTATCTTTGTTACTCCGAGACAACCCTTTACAAACAGAGAACAATGTCGCAGGGGGGATGGAAGAGTAGTCCACTTCTCGATCCCAAAGTTTAGCCAGCTTGTTGGGGAGATGGTGGGAAAACTCCCGGAGCCGGGTGAGAACACCAGCGTACTTCATCCTTGCGAGCCAAAGATACCGGGTCCGCCGCTCTTCGTTTCTCTGCGTGAAACCAGCTTCTTCTAACTCGGCGGCGAATAAGTCTTCAGGAAACATGGCCTCAGCAATACTCGAAACGATGCAGGTGGAACGGTCGTGGGCCCGGCCATGCGACGGAGCCCACTTGGCACAGTGAGAAATCAAAATGTGATATCCATTTTCCTCGGCATCTTCTAGATCTTCGAGGTCCTCCTTGAGTTGTGCTGCGAACATCCGGGCAACAGTAAGATGGAAAGCGCGGTAAACTGGATCATTCTGAAACTTATCAACCGCTCTGGCATGTCGAAAAGCCTGCATTTCCTTCTTTGATAGCCGAGGCATATTTCCATCGTCAGAAGCATAGTCCTCATCCTCATGGTCGACGTAGTTATGCGTCCCAACTCTGAAATCATCTGGCGATATATTCAATCCCTCGTCTGTTGCAGCCCACCATTCAGGACTAGTGTCATGTCCATACCATTGTTCCTCTGGTCTATATTGAGGGACGAACTCTGTATGCGGTGGTTTCTTCCGACGAGTACGGGGGGTGAGGACTTTCTTGTAGCCGGATGGTTCCGAATGGAATGTGTTGTTCACTGCCAACTGTAACAGATTCAACGCATCCTTCCAGCAGCCGAACGGCACCCCCTCCGTCACAGGCAACCGGCCATCTTTACGTTCAGCAGGGTCCGAAGCCCCGGGGATATCTCCCGGGGGCACCCAACGAACAAGAGGTTGCCCAATCAACTTGATGAACTGCAAGAACGTCTTAGGGTGGGTGAGGTACAATTGACCACAGGCCTGGTAAAAAGCCATCTTGTTGCCCGACCCAAACTGTGGAGATCGTGAATACATCAACACGGCTATAGTGCGCTGTGCATCCTCTTGCCAAGCCAGAGGTAAAAAACACCGCCACCATGTCCTAGTTTGTATCTGGCGACCAAATAGGCGGCTGAGATTCGTTTCTGACCCTGTACCCATAACCTCACCAGAGTCGTCCAATATGAACCACGACTTAGCCCGAGTCCAATATCTCACTACATCCAGTTCACGCTGGTCTTGGCGTTTCCAAATGTTCAGCGGCGTACATGGGTCCTCCGTTTCGGGTATTTCTGGCGGTGGCTTGTCTTCTGTTATTGAGGGGTCTGTGATGATGGCGATCTTGAAGGCCTCATCGGTGACAAACAGAAGCGGGTCGCTAGGGAAGGACACGGGATATGTGGATTTAAGGTACCACTGTGATGGCATCTTGGTCTCTTTGACTTGCTGGATGGGAGACTGCCGTGATGGGGTGTTTCTAATAGCAACGCGTGGCTTTCGTCATGTCACAGCAAGTTGAGAGCCCCTCGGATTCGAGACGAATGTTCCTTTCCTTCCACGATACCACCCAAGTTGGGTAGTACGTTAGGGTTGAACCCTCGACCGTGCCCTGTCAATCTGCGGGGAAGCTGGAAGTGCCTGGTGACAGTGACCCCTATATCCAGGAGTGGGTCGAATAGAGAGAACGGGCGGTACGAGGGTTTAAGTTACCAGGCTGATGTCATAGTGACGTCAGTTGCTTCGTATATTAGAGAAACAAGGTGAGCTTGTGATGTGAGATTTTTTTGATACTTGTTTCTGATGTGATGATGAACTACTAGTGCCAAATAATGATACTTGCGGTAGTCTACATTCGTGTAAGTTTGGTCGCTTGGCCGTTACCTAATTAGGCTGTCAGTTCACCGGCATGTGTAACCACGTTAGGTACTATGCATCAATGGAGATGGCTAGTAGATGCGCATAGTGTGCCCTTAGAGACAGAACCGGCAAGCCGAATTTGGCCGGCTAGCGCCGAAATTCCATATAAAGACTACCATCAACGCATCGTGAACCCCGACGACGCCAAAGTTAAAAGCCAGACAAAAGGTGAAAGATTTAAAACGAAGTATTGTGTCTAATCAAAAACCTCAAAAACATTATACGCTTCGTCGGCTACCCCATTCTCCATAGCCTTCACCGAAGTCATGGGTTCACCACCTTGCGTAATCCAACTCCCCGCAGTAACTTCCTTTTCTCTTCTCGTCAAGCTTTCCATATCCGCTCCCTCAATAAAGGCCCTGGTACAATCTGCACGCCCATCAAAAAGGTACTTGACACCATCCGTATATACCATTTCGGATCCCCCCCTTCGACGGCCTTCCACCCCGGTAAACCAATGCAACATTTCGGGAATCTCCAACCCATTATCCGCGTACAAAGTCTTCAGGCGTTCGTACGACTGACTCCACATGGGACTGGATGGCTGGGGCCCACCCCAGGTATTGGGGGGTGCCTCGACTTTCGAGAAGCGGGTGGTAGTTAAAACGATCACCTTGGTTGGAATAGGTTGACCGGCGGCCTTCGCGGCTAGTAACCGTGGTAGAAGCAGCAGTTCATAGAACCTGACGAAGTTAAACTCGCGGTCCCTCTTTACAATGCGCACCAATTGGAAAAAGTTGCTTTCAACGTCCTCGCTTCGTTGCATGTTCACCCATTGGGGGGTAGTTCCACCACGTGCGACCTTATCATTCCAGGGATTGTCCATACAATCAATCATGAATAACATGAGTGATATCGTGTGATCTACTACCGTCGCGTGATTCACAAATATCCCTGCCCAACAATCCTCTGCAGAACAGACAACCATGGTGAGTTCATTCTTTCTCCGTTCCCTAGTCTTCTTAACGAGGCGTTGATACATGATTTCTGCGATATCACGCCGCAGCCCGTGCCCATCGAAAATCGCAGGGACCAGTTGACCGGGTGTAACGTTCTCGATGGAGATAGGTCCAGTGCCTGCCCGAGCAGACTCAAGGAAGAGAGAAAATCTATCTTTATCGTTTCTCATGAAACGCTCACAAAGTCTGAATAGTGTCCGTGGAGGAACAGTAGCGTAATCTATCTTTCTATCCGCGGCGAGAGCTAACTTAGAATGAAGACCACCAGAAAGTTTCCGAAGCCGGGTGAGAACACCAGCATATTTTAACCTGGCAAGCCAAAGATACCGGGTCCTCCGATCCTCGTTCATTTCAGTGAGGCCAGACTCTTCCAACTCTTTCGTGAACAAGTCTTCTGGGAACATAGCCTCCGCAATACTCGAGACGATGAAAGTGGACCGGTCATGGGCCCGATCATGTGATGGTGCCCATTTGGCGCAGTGCGAGATAACGGGGACTTCTCCTTGTTTCTCTGCCTCTTCCAATGTATTGAGGTCCTTCTTGAGTTGCGATGCGAACATCCGGGCGACGGTAAGATGGAACGCGCGATACACGGGGTCATTAGTGAACATGTACACTGCCCTTTCATGTCGGAAGGCCCGCAGTGCTTGTTTTGATAGACGGGGCATCTTCCCAGTCTCAGATCCATAGTCTGAATCTCCATCACTGAGATAACCAGGCCCTGGTAGTTGGTCGTCTAACTGTAAATCCAATGCCTCATCGTTCTCTAATGAAAATGGATCGTTAACGGCTGCCGTATCCCATTCGTCGTCAGAACTATCGTCGGGGATATCCCGCCACTGGGGTGCTCTCTTCGGGGCAGTAGTTGGGGTGAGGATCTTCCGGAACGCGCTGATATCCCTATAGAATGCGCGGTTCACAGCCAACATTAACAAGCTCAATAAGTCTTTCCAACGAGCAAAAGGAACGCCCTCCGTAACAGGGAGTCGGCCCTCCTCACGCTGTGCGGGTTCAGGTGCATTGGGGATGTCCCCAGGAGGTACCCAACGAATGAGAGGTTGTCCAATCCACTTGATGAACTGCAGAAATGTCTTGGGATGTTTCAGATAGATCTGCCCACACGCACTGAAAAATTTCCTGGGATCCCAATACCCAGATTGATTTGAACGTGCGTACATGATCACAGCCAGAGTCTTCTTAGCATCCTCCTTCCACGCATATGGCAACAGCTTATGATCCCGATGCATCCCCCGTCTTCCATGGCTAAAAAAAAGACTCAGATTCGTCTGCACATCTTCTGATATTGCTCGGCTAGATGGCGCGCTCGGTTCCGGGCCCCAGGCTTTCGACAGGGAATCCACGAGGTGTTGGGGCGGGCGGACCTGACGTTTCCATATGGTGAGGGGTGCAGCGGGGTCATCGGCTGAGAGATCTTCGGCGAAGGGGTCGTCGGGTTTGATTGTGGGGTTCGTTATGATGGCGTTTTTGAAGGCTTCATCGGAGACGAAGAGGAGTGGGTCGGTGGGGAAGAATACCGGGTATGACGATTTGAGATACCAGTCTGGTGCCATGGTGTATAGTGATGTCTGAACAATGTATGTTTGAACAACATATGTCTGAACAGTGTATTTGGTTTGTGATACCCGAGACTTGCTGTGTATGTGTGCATGAGAAGATGACGAACCTAATGTGTTACAAGGATACAAGCGTGGCTCTTTTATATATCCGAATGTGTGTAGATGGGTTTAGTCGCTATCGTATTTCCCAAGTAGACTGTCGAAATGTGTAAGGCAATCAACTAGAAGGCAAATGCAATGGTTTCGTAGACACAATTGACAAGTCTAACGCAAAACTATAAATAGAATAGTCGGCTAAAGTATGTTCATATTGGTGAAAACTACACCTGACTTAAATTTCCCACATAAACAAAGGACGTAACCTCTACCTTTATCTAAACCCCGCCCTTAGTGGGGGTCGATCCTATCCAATCACACCGCCTCTCGCCGACCAAGTCGCCACCCGTTGGTACTTTCCGGTACTTTCGGGTGCGCTCTTATGTCCACCCAATCAATCTAATCCCAACTTTTTTCAAGGTTGAACCCCTCGGTCATTAGCCCAAGCTCCATGAGTCTGGTAGAATCCATAACCTGTCCACCCCTACCAAACCAAGTTTCTGGCTCCGGCTTCCGTTCTGATCGAGCCATACTTTCGATATCTGCCCCTTCGATGAATGCCCGTGTACAATCTAAAGACTCATCAAAAATAAACTTGACACCTTCGGCGTCATCCATCCCAGGATAAGACCCTTCCCTCCCGAAATACCAATATATCAGTATCGGTATCTCCAACCCGTGTTGTGCAAAGAGGGCCTTAAGACGGTCGTACGATTTGCTCCAAGGATTGTCTACTACGGGTGGCAGGTTGTATGTCTGGCCTGGTGACTGAACTTCCGCAAAGGTCATAGGGCTGAAAATGATCACCTTTTTCGGTATAGGCTGACCCGCAGCCTTGGTGGTCAGAAGCCTTGGTAGAAGTAATTCTTCATATAACTTGACACAATCAAGATAATTTGCATGAGGCATAGCGTCGAATAGCTCATAGCGGAGTTTGAGGGATTCTGCTTCGGGCGCTTCTACCCATTCAAGAGTATCTCCACATTGTATAATCTGGCTATTCCACGAATCATCCATGCAATCCATCATCAGCATCGTCAAGGCTATCGCTTCCTGTTGGCGCTTGAAGGTGTTCACATAGTACTCATTTGAACGACGACATGTCATACAAACAACCATGGTTGTTTCGTCGTTTCTGTTGCCTCGTGTCTTCTTGACCAAAGCCTCCCACTGCAACCGGGCGACCAGACTCCCTATCATTGAGGGTTCAGGGAAGATGTCGAGTAGAGTTGTCAGTATTTCACCTGGTGAAGTATCTCCAAGGAGCAATGTTTGTTCACCTGCACCCACATCTCTTAGATACCGTTGGAACCTAACGCTGTCGTTCTTTAAAAAGCGTTGGGCGAAGGTCATCATGATTTTTGGGTGGATGGTGGAGTAATCCACCAAAATGTCCTGAGCGGCAGATATCTTTTCGGGAAGATTACCGGAGAACTTGCGTAGCCGGGTAAGAGCTTTAGCATATGCCATTCTTGCAAGCCAAAGATACCGTGTTCTCCGCTTTTCATTCTGCTCCGTGAGACCCGCGCTTTCTAACTCATGGGCATACAAAGCTTCAGGGAACATAATCTCCGCGATACTCGAGACAATGAAAGTTGAGCGGTCGTGCGATCTGTTGTGTGACGGGGCCCATTTGGCACAGTGAGAAATCATGGGTTCCGTTCCAGCTTGTAACGCATCATCCAGTGTCTTGAGGTCTTCCTTAAGTTGTCCCGCGAACATCCGAGCAACAGTAAGATGGAAGGCGCGATAGACTGGGTCGTTTTTGAATTTATCCACTGCTCTGTCATGTCGAAAGGCCAGAATATCCTTCCTTGATAGCAGAGGCATCTTCTCATTTTCAGACTCATAGTCCTCATCCTCCTTGTCAATATAGTTAGGTGACCCGAAACGGACATCACCTAGCAGTAAATTCATTGCTTCGTCATCTTCAACCCACTCTTCAATCAAGGATTCCTGTCCATACCACTGTTCTTCCGGTCTATAATCAGGGGGCAGCTCTGTGTATGGGCGTGGCTTCCGATGAGTGTATTGATTGAGGACCTTTCGAAAGTCTCCCACTCTTATCGAATGGAATGTGTCGTTTACTGCCAACACTAACAAATTCAATGCATCCTTCCAGTACCCAAACGGTACACCCTCCGTCACAGGCAACCGGCCATCTTTGCGTTCAGCAGGTTCAGGAGCCCCGGGAATATCACCTGCAGGTACCCAACGGAAAATAGGCTGCCCAATACGCTTGACAAATTGCAGAAATGTTTTAGGATGAGAGAGATATATCGCACCACAAGACAAGTAAAAAGGATACCTGTCGCCAGTCCCAAAATTCCGAGCTCGCCAATACATCAACACAGCCATAGCCCGCGATGGCATCTCATACCAAGCCAATGGCAATCTGCTGTGCCACCACTTCGACACNTCAAGGATTCCTGTCCATACCACTGTTCTTCCGGTCTATAATCAGGGGGCAGCTCGGTGTATGGACGTGGCTTCCGATGAGTGTATTGATTGAGGACCTTTCGAAAGTCTCCCACTCTTATCGAATAGAATGTGTCGTTTACTGCCAACACTAACAAATTCAATGCATCTTTCCAGTACCCAAACGGTACACCCTCCGTCACAGGCAACCGGCCATCTCTGCGTTTAGCAGGTTCAGGAGCCCCGGGAATATCACCTGCAGGTACCCAACGGAAAATAGGCTGCCCAATGCGCTTGACAAATTGCAGAAATGTTTTAGGATGAGAGAGATATATCGCACCACAAGACAAGTAAAAAGGATATCTGTCGCCAGTCCCAAAATTCCGAGCTCGCCAATACATCAACACAGCCATAGCCCGCGATGGCATCTCATACCAAGCCAATGGCAATCTGCTGTGCCACCACTTCGACACTTGAAGTTCTGCACCGAACAGGAGGCTGAGATCAGTTTCTTTCTGGCGAACCGAGGATTTGTCGACGCTGTCAACTTCTTCCTGGACCTTAGCCCAGTATGTTAATATGCCGGGTGAACGCTGAAGTTGACGTTTCCAGATGCTGAGCGGCGTGCAGGGATCATCTGTTTCTGGTGTTCCGGGCGAGGTCATGGGTTTTGTGATTGTAGGGTCTAAGATGACGTCGATTTTGAAGGCTTCATCGGTGACAAACAAAAGCGGGTCGCTTGGGAATGATACGGGATATGTGGATTTGAGGTACCACTCTGAAGGCATTTTGAGATCTACTATTTATGAGAAGTGAGATTTTGTTGGTATTTGATAGTTTCAAGAGCATGGGCCCATTTCATCATGTTGAACAATGATGCAAGTTCTGGGTGTTGACGTACTCACTCGCTGATCTACACCTTCAACGCCCAGGTTTATATGTGGGTTATTGGAGGATTGTACCCTGTCTGAAAGTCCCGGCTAGTGTCGGGGTCTCTGCAGAGCAGATCTAATAATCGTATATGTGATCACTGATGTGTTAAAGTGTGTGTATCGTTGTGAATAGTAGAGTATGGAAAGGAGGTCAAGATAGTTGTATTTGTTGTCATTCAGGTACTATCAGATTAGTTATCTAACTAAAAGAGAGAGAGGAGAAGAGAGAAAAGAGCGAGGAGGGGAGAGGCTATATCCCCCAGATATCAAGCGTCCGTCTATCACCATAGTCGGGCAACACGTCGAAATGTAACCTCCCATAGCTGACCAATCACCAACATCGTTGTGCACAGATCACCATTGTGATGTCACCATGCTAACACATCTTCTTACCCAACTGACATGATATCATTATGAGTATACATGTGTACACCAGTCCGGTGCCATCGTGAAGGTATGTTGTTTGTCGTTTTTCAGGAATATATTGAGTGTATGAGAAGTCCAGCTGTTCTTCGATTGGTGCTTGATGTGGTTAACAGTGAATGGCGGTGAATAGAAAACTACTTCGTGTTTCTCGTTTGTACCCACTGCGCTCATGGATTACGCTGTCTCTATACACTGATGAGTGTAGTTACTTCACGGTTTCCTAATTAGGTTGCCCGTGTGGACTGTTGACCAGGGTCTACTCTTTTGTGTACTCCGATGACAGGTCAAGTGCATAGCCATAAATAGCAACGACACCATGATCACGTGATGTTCTCGGAACAAAATGCTATTAAAATCTTCGAAATAAACAATAACTCTAATCCCAAACTTCAAACAAGTCAAACGCCTCGTTTTGCAACCCTTTCTCCATTGCTTTGAACGAGTTCATCACCTCTCCACCCTTACCAACCCACATTGGGTCCTCCATCATACGTTCTGTTCTAGCCAAGCTTTCGATATCGGCGCCCTCGATGAATGCTCTCGTGCAATCTAAAGTCCCGTCGAAAAGAAACTTGATACCTTTAATGTTACCCATCGGGGGCAGGAAGGGTAGAGTCCCTTCCTTCCCACAATACCAATAGATCATTAGAGGTATCTCTAGACCGTTTTCTGCGAAGAGAGCCTTCAGACGGTCGTATGATTCGCTCCAGGTGAGGTTTAGTACGGATGGGTCGTGAAGTGACCGGGTTGGTTTCTCAACCCACGAGAAGTGCCAGCGGGATAAAACGATTACTTTGTCTGGTATGGGTTGACCTGCCGCCTTGGTGGTCAGAAGTCTTGGTAGAAGTAACTCTTCATATAACCTGACAAAGTCAAGTTGGCACGATCCCACACGCTCCAAAAGTTGGTGACAGCGTTCTTCTAAACTTTCATGTTGTGGGCAATCCACCCACTCGGGATCCGGGCCACATCGAATAATTTTTCTATTCCATGAATCATTCATACAATCCAGCATGAAAGTCATCGTGGCCATTGGGTTTCCGGTGTTACGGACAGTGCGCAAAGAAGGGTCGTCCATAGCGGCCCTTGCTTCCCCATACTTATATTTGATACAGACAAGCATGGCCAACTCGCCTTTCCTTTTAGCTCGGGTTTCCTTGACCAGAGAATCCCATCTTACACGGGCGATATCAAGTGCTACTTCGTCGAACGTGTGCGGCAATAGTTTTCCAGGTGAAATGTCCTCAAATGACATTGAGCCTGTACCATTCTTCAATGCGTCTAGCCAGGTAACAAATCTATCCCGGTCACGCTGCAAAAAGCGGTTTTGCAGCGTGCACATGATTCTTGGGGGGACGGTGGAGTAGTCTACTTTTTGATCCTCGTTGATAGCCAACTTCTCGGGGAGATCACCGGAAAACTTGCGTAGCCGGGTAAGAACACCGGCATATTTCATCCTAGCAAGCCAAAGATATCGCGTCCGCCGTTCCTCATTCCTCGCTGTCAGCCCGGCCTCTTTTAACTCTTTCGTGAACAACTCTTCCGGGAACATGGCCTCGGCGATACTCGAAACGATGAACGTCGAGCGGTCATGGCGCCTACCATGTGATGGAGCCCATTTGGCACAGTGAGAAATAACCGGCTCCTCTCCGTTTTTCTCCGCCTCTTCCAAGGTTTCGAGGTCCTCCTTGAGTTGTCCAGCAAACATCCGGGCAACAGTAAGATGGAATGCACGATAAACGGGGTTCTTTTCGAACATATCGACAGCCCTTTCATGTCGGAAGGCCTGCATTTCTTTCTTTGATAATCGGGGCATCTTCCCATCATCAGAAGCGTAGTCCTCATCGTCGACCACGATATGGTTACGCATCACAAATCTAAAATCACGTTCCCGTGTCCCCAATCCCTCATCGTCTTCAAGCCACGTTAAAATATCACGTTCATCAGTAGGCTCTAGGTTTGTTGTTTCCGTCCGCAGAGTACGTGGAGTGAGAACCTTCCGCTGGGCGAGTGCGTTGGAGTTGAATGTGTTGTTCACTGCCAACATTAACAGATTCAACGCATCCTTCCAGCAGCCGAACGGTACCCCCTCCGTCACAGGCAACCGACCATCTTTACGTTCAGCAGGGTCCGAAGCCCCGGGGATATCTCCCGGGGGCACCCAACGAACAAGAGGTTGCCCAATCAACTTGATGAACTGCAAGAACGTCTTAGGGTGGGTGAGGTACAATTGACCACAGGCCTGGTAAAAAGCCATCTTGTTGCCCGACCCAAACTGTGGAGATCGTGAATACATCAACACAGCCAGAGTGCGCTGTGCATCCTCATGCCAGGCATAAGGTAGAAGCAAATCCCACCAATACCCATTCTGTCTCTGTCTACCAAACAAGCGACTTAGGCACGTGTCTACCCCGGCGACTGCAGCAATACTAGGTACCTTGTGTTGAGGCAACAACTTGGCCAGATCCCATATTTTCACTACTTCCGGATCATACTGGTTTTGGCGTTTCCACATGTTGAGCGGCGTAGAGAGGTCATCTGTTTCCGGTGTTTCTGCCGGTGGCGTTTGTCGCGTTATTGTAGAGTCTGTGACGATGGCGGTCTTGAAGACTTCATCGGTGACAAACAGAAGCGGGTCACTGGGGAAGAACACGGGATACGTGGATTTGAGATACCATTGTGATGGCATTTTGAGGTCTGTAGTTTAGAAAATATAAGGCTGATTTGAGGTAATATTTCCAAGAGAATGGGTCACGATGGGCATGTCAAAGAGGGTATGTATGTACCCAAGTCGTAAATCCAGGGATCCCGATGTGATCATATGCTCCCTTTCCATTTAGCCCCCAGTTTACGATATACTATAGGGTTCAACCCTTCTACGCGTTATATCGATGACGGGGATTGCACAGGGATGTCTGGAATGAATGAATAAATAAATGAGATTTTTGCTCTCTTTTAGTAACTAAATACAAACTCATCTATGTAGTGCTGTGGCACTGTATGTAATAGATAACTTGGTTGTATTCCATTCAGCATCAAGTTGGATATCGCGTGTCACTCATCCATGTAAACATTGCCATCCAACAAGACCCACTTATTGATTGCCAACCACTACACTGACGTCACCAAAGGCTGACAAGTTGTCAGCCTCTGCCCTATCTGATGGCTACTCACTAAGTATTCGCTTCTCACTGTCAACTGTATAGGAATTGAACCCTATATAGACCATGATAGAACGTTCCCTATAACAAAGTCCTAAGGTACCAATTCTTTCGGCGCAGTGGTATGCTGATGCCTCCTGGTCCGTCACAATGACGTATTAATCGAGGTAAATATACTCAACATTCACTTCGTGGTGTCCCCTGAGGCTCAACAGAATTCATCAACACAATTTAATGACGTCCAAGGCAGCAAAAAATTTCAACCAGTGACCTTCATGAGCATATAAAGTCAACGTGTCGTGTTATACGTCAATTTTATGACAGCTGGTGTTCTCATTGGACATGGTATAACATGAGGTGCTAGAACATTGCTTATGTCTGGTTACTATTTCTAATTACATAATGTAAACCTAGTCCGCATCAATATATCTATTCTGAGTTTATTCTTCCATACAAACTGTCACCTTAGTCATGTCTCATGATCACAGAGTCTCCAGAAGCACCTTCCCCTATAGGGCAACTCCGTGTCAATGACTCAATCCATCCGCTCCGTCCCGCGATGTCATCAAGCTGGTGAGCCTCAAGGGCCCGCTACGTATCCGTTAGTCACACTGACCGGAGTACTGTCATCCGAACTACCCCTAAGTGACTCAGGTCAGCCCTATAATGTGCTTAGTCAGCTACTACATCGGTGTAAGTTGAGACTTTCCAGGAACACTTTCTAGGGACACTGTTGCCCGAGGGGTTGGTAGGATTGACATGAATTCCGGAGGATTAAATTATACAATTATTTCAATATATAAGTTGGGATTGAACAAGTATATATAGAGTGCCGTTATTTCCAGTTTCTTTGTTTTGAAAGTAAGAAAGTAAGACACGCCAAAATGACAATCTACTTGCACCTCGTTCGCCACGCCCAGGGCTACCACAACCTGAACCACAGCATCCACATCCCCGACCCGTCATTAACGCCCCTCGGAGAATCCCAAATCGCCGCTCTCCAAGTAACATTCCCACACCACGCAGAAACAACCCACCTCATCGTGTCACCCCTCCGTCGCACAATCCAAACCTGTCTCGGCGGCTTCGCCCCATCCATATCCCGCGGACTCAGAATGACACTCCTCCCGAAACTCCAAGAGTTCGGCCCGTGGCCAGCTGATACCGGTTCAGAGCCGGAGGATATCATGGCGGAATTTGGGGAGGTGGTGGATGTCTCGAGAGTAGAGAAGGGGTGGAATGAGAATACTGGGATTTATAGAGCTACTGTGGATGGACTTCTGGAGAGGGGAAGTGCCGTGAGAAGAGAGATTCAGGCTATTGCGAGGGAGTGGAAGCGGAAGAATGATGGGGATGCGCATTTGGTTGTTGTGGGACATGGTGCTATGTTGCATTTCGTGGCGGATAGCTACGGCGGTTTACCATTGGGAAATGGTAAGTTTTTGACATGAAATGTTTTCCTGATTTAGTGACTAATCAACTTGTATAGCGACGGCATGGGAAAACGCCGCTTATAGAACTTTTACCTTTGTAGATGAGACCTTGGGAGATAGAGATGCGCGTCTTGTTGAAACCGAAGAGTCTTGGATACGACTGTTTGGCGAAACACCAAAACTTTCAGAGGAAGAGAATCAGGCGGCGTTCAGGGAGTATGAAATGACGTTAAATATTCTGTTGGACAATTACAAGAGGGCGTAGAAGTGATATAGAAATAGTAAATACATAATCTAGAAGTCCGCCATGGTGACAACTACGTCGGGAACTTCATCTACAATATCTATACCTCTTGGGTTCCGTAGCCAATCCCCGGAAATAACATGAATCCGGGGATAGGTAGTAAGCTGTCTATACAGCTCCATTGTAACCGGAGAATTCTTGAGTAGGTTCTCTACCCGGACATATCCCGCCTCTTCGAGATACTCCTGCCATACTCTATGACCCAGTCGCAACTCATTATCCGTCTCAACAAGTAACCCCGTCGTATCCAGGATAAACTTTCTTGCATCGGAAGTCAGAATAATCGATGCGCGCGTTTTATGACTGGGTATTAACAAGGCCAAGGCAGATTCGACTTTGACTTTGTCATAATAGTTTACCCAACCGATGAGAAGAAGCATCATTCGAGCCCATGGGTAGGGAGATCGTTCGAGACGGAGGAGGGTGGAGTTTAGACGTTCGATCATTTCGGGAGGGAGGATGTCTAACGTGTCTTCGATTTCTTCGGCCGAGATACACTCTTTAAGAGCTATAACCATGCCATTGAGGTATTCCCATCTGTGAAAGCGTTAGTATTTCACTTGTCACATACTTTGAAAAACTTACGATCCGTCTGCCCGTCCAATGACTCTATCAACAACAACCTTATGCAAGGCCAAGTCTATCCCATTTGGCTCCCACACATTTGGCATATTGTCAATAGTATGCAAGAGATACTCCATCATATCGTCCCGATGCGGCCTATACTCCCTCGTCTCAAAAACATCCTCGAAACTATCCATAATTAAGCTATGCGGTCTGGAGAAACAAAGAACCTTCTGTCTGGATCCAAAGTCCGTAACAGCTTTGACTATTTCCAGCATCCACAGCTCGTTGCACTCGTCCAATCCATCGAGGATAAAGTACACAGGGCACTCATCACAGATTCCTCGGAGAGTAGTTTTAACTTCATCGGGGGTTAGGACGATTGCCTCGCGGGCCTCACTGATGCGAGCTTCAAGCTTCTTCACATCGTTGGTGTAGATTTGCCTGGTTTTGACGATCTGGTACAGAAGAGATCTGTAAATCTCAATCGGCTGCATGGGCCGGTTTATGTCGAAGAAGTGGTAGGCTACCAGAGGGGTTTCAGAAGTCCGCGGAGTGAAATTGAATTTGTACATGAGTTGACGAATAACGGCGGCTCTATAGGAGGGTTAGTATGAGTTAAAGTGACCAGGTGAATAAACTTACGCAAGTGCAGACTTTCCAGATCCAACTATACAGAAACATGGTTAGTACAACTCAACTTTGAAGACTCCTTATATACTTACTGCCACCGAACAACCACAAAAACCGATTCGAGGTACCATCTTCCAAATTCATCCAATCCTCAAAAACCGGATCCTGCATAGACCTCCAAACCGTCAAATAATCGAACTCGCTGCCATGTCTAGCATATCGACACTCTCTCAACCGATCCTCTTGATCTCTCAAATCCAGACCCGCCCCAAGAATCGCCCACGTAACCATACCCGAACGTCCCCAAACCGGCCGAATCCTTCTCGGCACCACCATCCCCGCAAGCCTCTCTTCATCAGCCGTGGGTTTTGGTAACACCGGTGGTGCGAAGCCCACATTCATCTTCAAAATCGCATCACTAACCCGGATCGTACGTCCGCAACTACGTCTTGCCCTCCGAGCTCCAAATTCTTCGCGGGACAGTTGAGCTTCCAAAGCTCGTTTATTAGCACGGGCACTTCGAACTTCATCTTGTAGGCTCCGTGGCAGTTTTTGAGGAGGAGGGGTGGGCGCGGTGATGGCACGTTTGTGGGCGATTTTAGCAAGGGCATTTCGAGCTGCTATTTCACCACCGTTGGATTTGGCGCGGGCAACCTCTACATCATCAGGGTCGACTTCGATGTATTGCATGTAGCAATAGTCACCATGTGATTGCAGAAGAGGTCTGTACGTGCGAGTACCAACAGTTATGATGTTTGCAAAGGACTTGGGGTCGAAATATGGAGGCCGGAAGTCTGTAGGGTTGAGACGAGTATAGGGGGATGGAAGACTGTAGTTGAAAAAGGAAGGGTCTAGAGGAGGCCCGTCGGGGTTGAATGGGTCTGTTTCATGGGGTAACGGCTGAGCTTTATGCCGGGGTTTGTAGGGAGTAAGAACATCCGGACTAGAGTCGCGAGTCATTCTTTCTGCTCCACGTTCAGGGCGAGGATCTTCATCCCAACGGTCATGGAAGTTGTTTGAAAGCGGGAGAGGGCGACGGGCATAGGATAAGAGACCCCAGTTTCCTTGGCGGCCACGGGAGTGTTTGTCATGAGTTGGTGACTCCATAGAGACATCTGTCGAGTCCGAGTCAAAAATGGGTTCAATAGGGGAACCAATATATTCATAAAGAACCTTTGGTGCATTCACAGACTTTGTCGGGTCAGGAAAGTCCATGGGTGTATCGCCTGAGAAATTCATTGAAGGCTCAGCTAAATGGCCATCTGGAGCTTTCATTCCATGGCGTCGCACGCTAGTTTCGGAAGAGTCCATGAACTGTCTTCTCCGAATCGGTTGTTCATTGCCGAGAACTAGCCCGTAAAAGCTCGTGTATCGTTTGATGTAGTCCGAAAGAATGTCAATAATGGGGTCTACCGGATGTCCTGGGGGATCGCGGAGGAACGGTTTTGTAAGTTGACTTCTATCCCGACGGGGAGGGAGGGGCGGGAGGTTCAATAGAGCAGGACCGTCCCCAAACTCTTTCACAATGTCGAAATACATGTCGACTAGATGGGTGAAGAGCCGTGTTACGGGACCCAGACGAGACTCGAATGTGTAAAGACATGTAGAGTCTTCAATCTCATGCATAGAATGCCAATGCTTGAGACTCTCCAGACACGACAAACTAGAAACTTGATTCGCTGTGGCATAGACACAAACTTCTCTCAAAGCTCGCTCATCATCAAGGTAGTTGAAACTCTGGTGGTTCCAGCTAAGTGGCGAAGAATCCCAAAATTCAGTGAACCACCCTTTAGGTTGTAGCACGGTTTCCGCATTCCAAGAACACGCCATATCCCCATTTCGATGGGCTTTTGCCGAATGAATCATATCCACTTCCAATGCCTGACTCAGTCCCCCAAGTGAAAGCGTCAAAACCCAAAACCTCCCCAGTAACAACTCAATCGACTTCGGCGTACCGATATGTCCATACACCACCGCTAGTAACCTCGGCATCAAACTCGTCAACTCAGCACAATTCACCCCAAACTCGACAAACGCCGGTGCCAACCGCTTACTATACCACGGATCCGACGGTATACTACAAAGCGCGCGACTCAACGAAATCATCATGGCCACACTAGCTTCATAGTGCACCTCGGCCATGGTATGCGTTACGGGGGTTAACCCACGATCGGACATTTTGAACGGATGTGACGGGGGCGGAGGGATGATCAGTGATCGGGTTGGTAAGGACGCCATTTTTGCGGTCGCGGGGTCGGAACTGGGTGAAATGGAACTAAAGACTGTGGCGTAGCGCAATTGGTGGCAAGTGGCAGATTGGGAGGTTCCTTAGCTGAGGTGAGTACGGATATTAGAAGGGGTACTGCGTAACAAAATCACGGCGATTTGCGGGGCGTATGGACAGGAACATTCGTGAGGTCGGGAGTTAAGAAAGATGTGCTGAGCACATTGAGGGGCAGGTTTATGAGGTTATATGTGTTTGGCGTTAGGGTTATAACGATGTGCGTAGATGGAAATGATTTTCGTGGGACTGGAGACAGGGGATGAAGGAATTGGGTATTGATAGTTCGGCCGAGACGAAGACGACATCTCTACATACATACATATTTACATATATTGTTCTTTGATGTTTACAGTTAGGGGCGTGACCGAGAAGAAATATGTTTGAAGACTATCAATAATTCAACCCACCGTCCTACCGCTACCGCTGTCTATGTCCTCGCACAGAGACCTTGCGCACAGATGAATCTAAGCACTATACCGTTCATTCCGCTTCCTACCAACATTGTAGTATGTACATACAATACATACATACATACATATGTATGCAAATTGAGTCCTTGGTGTATAACCGACAAACAAAGAGAGAATTCACGCGGCGATGTTGAGGGAGCTTGGACCACGAGGAGACAACGACGGAGCAGATTTTCTCGATAATGTAACGAAGGGTGGGTTATTTCTAGGGTTGTATGTATGACGTCATTGAAGTTGGTAGGCTATTGTTGTTGTGTTTGTCGTGAGGGAAGGTACCACAGGGAAGACTACATGGCTCTAAGTGATACTGTATCATGGTTGACTATACGAACATATACAATAAAAAAGCTACCCCACCAAAAACCTCTCTCCTACACCCCGTCTCCCATCTCTGTAACCAACCATCGCTCTATCCCGCTCCATCAAGTTCAACACCCACGCCAAACCTCGCCACTTGAAACTCTCCGACCCAGCTACCCCCCTCAGAACCACCGGCACCGCCAACCCCAATAACATAACAACAAAATCTCCCACTCGGACATCCAGCCGACCAATCCCCAATAAAAATGTCTCCTCCGCCGGCCCTTTCAACGCCATGGCTGTCGCCGGTTGAATACAAAACATACAAGCTCCCCGATTCGCCGCTTGAATATCCCGTAGAAGTGGGGCTGTCGCTGGTGAATCTCCCGTGTTCATGGCGTGACTTAATTTCTTTGCGGTGCCGGAATCCTTTCGGCCTTTTTCGCCGCCTAATTTCCTCCGGATCGTCGCTTCGAATAGATTCATCGGGGCTCCACGCCCCCGGAAACTCCCTTCAAACATCTCATACCAGGCTCTTAACGTCGCGGCAACCTCGTTTACTGAACAGTTCGGGTCCATCTTTCTTCCCACGGAAACGACCTGGCCTACGCGGAACCCTCGTGCCGTTAATGTCCCCATGGAATGGTCAATGTGGATACTCGCCCGTTTATATCTAGCCAACGGACTCCCTAGAGGATGTGGAAGTTGCCATGGAGGAACCTTCAATAACGGTTTCGGATGAGTCGTCCAATCTGGCAGCCATGATGGCATTCCCGGGTTCTGGCATTGTCCTTGTTTGGCTGTCTGCGCAAATCGTAGGATATTCAGATCGCCCGTCTCGGCAACCACCGCGTCGACAAAAAGCATGTATACCTGTCGTAAACTCTTGGAATAGTCGACCTGCAATCCCCGCGCAGAGCTCCTGGACATGTCTGAAATGCCAATGAGCGCATAGATCCGATCTCTCGGGTCTGTAGCATGCCACAAATGTGAGTTATCCAACAGTTCCAACATCGGAATCTCCAGTCTCCCACCTGAACGATACGCATATCCCCGTTGAAATCTCTTAATTAATAAGGAGTTTCCACAAACCCCACCAAACGCCTCTCTCAATTTCTCGGCCTCCTGCTTATCCTGCTCCGGTACGGTATCAAAAATCATCCGGAGCCTCTCACTCAACTCCCCGGTGCTAACCACTTTATTAATCAGCCCCGTGAATCTTTCTAGCTGTCCAAATGGCACCTGCACATCCCCCGCGACTAACACACCGTCCCGGGCAAGAACAAACTCCTGTTGAATCCAGACACGACTCCAATATGCATGGCCCCACGGCGCAAGAATCGGTACAAAAGATGCCATCATCCGGACGCCTGACGTTTCATTTAATGATGCCCCGAGAAGGGAAAGGAACCATCGGGCATCCCAGTTGGCGGTTACCGCGCATTCAAGGTAGCGTTTTGCCACAGATAGGGCTTGTTGGTCTGTATGGCGTCCACTCAGAAAGGATAACACACGGGATGCACGACTGAAAATGGCGCCCATTAGGGAAACTTGGATGTTCCGTTCGGATAGGTCACTTTGGTTGATACATATTGCGTCGACCCAGAGTATTCGTTTCCGATCTGGAAGGGCGAGATGGATTAATGCCGTAGCAAGGTTCCGCGTGATAATTACCCTTTGGCCGTGTAAAATGATTGAGGCCATGTCGAGCTCTCCCCAGATGTAACTAACTGCTTCATATTCAGGTTCAGCATCCAAAGAAACCGTTTCTAGGGTGGCGGATAATATTGGGGGCATAGGTGACCGTGGGCGCAGCGGTATACCGGGACTCCCAGGGCCATCGGGGATACTAGCAAAGGAAATATACCGCAAAGAATCTTCCAATCCCACTAACCCTGCCGAGTCCTCAACCTCACGGGGCGAATCCCCCGTCCCCCTCCCCGGCCCGGTATAAGCATCTAAATGCAACAACCGAATCTCCCTCTTATCTATGCTCAACGGGGTATAAATCGACTTCACAGGAACGGGACAAAGAGCCGGACGGATAGTCAATGTAGGTGCCATGTTGCGAAGGGAATTGAGGAAGCATGTTTGTTTGTGATTCTTCACCGGGTCTGTGTTTTATGCGTGTCGGAAGAAGTCAGTGCGTTTAGTGGGGTATTGACCGGTCGGGGCGGAGGTTAACTAGAATGTTACTACGGCGGTAGGGGTTTTGATATTATGGCTTGTTGAATTGTCTGTCAAGCAACGTGTTCATGCGACGAGTAAATCCCCCTATAAGATACGTCTGACTATGAATCCATTCTTCAACTAATGTAGAGCCTCAACGTCTATTGTCTGCCACACTACACCATAAGGATATAATCCTGCAGTTGCCCACTAACCCTACCCCTACCGGTCAACAAATCATCACTAATCAATTCACGGCACAACACCCCTGCATATTGAGGTAGGCAGGAACTCTTGATATAAATCAGGGACTTGATAAAATAGCTGAATCTCTACATTACTCAGTTGCTTGAAAGATTCGGCGGGCTTGAAAGAACGCCTATCACAACGCCATACAATATCCAAAATGGCTGACGTTGATACCTCCATTCGCCCTGCGGCCCCGCTCTTAGACCTTCAACCACCTCAAAACGACATCGCTACGGATTCTCTCATTGAGGGTCTCACCTCACTAACTCTTAAGCCTCCAACTGACGATGAAGAAGTAGCCGTAAGTCCATTCTCATTTTTACATCGACATAACTAACATGTCTAGACGCCCATACCTTTATCTTTCGTGGACCTTTGCGCCACTTTCGAAACCTCCGTTATCACCCCCGCACCCCCGGAGATAGAAGGAGATGTTGCCCCGCCATGTTTCATTGCCAATCTTCCATATGAAATGCTCTATCATATCCTCGAAGCCTTGATTGCTATTGACCCCGACAGCTACCTCAAGGCATCGCTGGTATGTAAACGTCTCGCCTACATCATCTTTCGATCCGACTCCATCTGGCGCATTCCATGTTTATCAACCCGCTTCGGCTGGGCAGGAATGCACTATGAATTTCCACCAGCTTGGCAGATCAACAGAGAAGATAGAATCAACCAAAGATATCCCCCCGGCTCCAGATTCGCGGGGCTATCCATCAACGAGTTTCCAAAATATCCCATGCTAGCGGGAGAAATCATGTACGACCAGGCCGTTACCTCGTGCACCGATCTCCTCAAGACAAAAACATATGAAGGTTCTTGGAAACGGCTTTTTCAACGGCGGAAGCGAATTCGTTTTGGCGGGATATACATCTCCAAAGTCGAATATGAACGAGACACCATGAATGGCCCTATAAGAGTCAACGCTACCGCCCCAAAGACAGTAACGTACTACCGCTACCTCCGATTCTACCGAGACGGCTCCGTTCTTTCTCTCCTTTCATGCATACCCCCCGAAGAGGTGGTTCCTGTGTTTTCTCGCGAGAACATGGACCAAGTCACTTTCTACCCTTTCCTGGTATACACAGTCCCAGGCGTCTGGCGTCTTCGCGAGCCATGGTATGAATACGACGATCCCACGCCGATACCACAAGGGGATCCCCCCGAGGAAGACTACGATGTCGTCATTCAGACACAAGGTGCCGAGCCACAATACCAATACATCATGCACTTCGCCATGCGCAACATGGGCCAGAATCATCGGAACGCGCGGTTAAAATGGACCAGATTCGGTATGATAGATCCCACAAGGAACGACTGGAGTGACTTCAATTTATCGCGCGAAGCAAGTTTCAAATTTAGTAGAGTAAAAAGTTATGGCTACTCAGAGGAGGATCCCGAGGACCCTGACAAAGACAGTTAATCATACCATTTACTTTTTCTTATTATCCTCACTTGGTCGTCCGTTTGCCTGGTTCTTTAATTCATCCCAAAAATGCTTGAAGAAACTACCCGTATTCTTTCCTTGTTCCTCGGTAGCTTCACCGGGACGTAGCGGGTCATCTGGGTTTCGCCCGTACCGGATGTCGTCAACAGATCGTTGAATCTTCCCCACTACTCTGTGAAACCCCGGCTGTCGAAGGATAGTCGCCACAATGTGGTTCTATAAATTGTCAGTAATGTATCTCTTGTCATATTACTCAAGTCTTCAACTAACCTCAAGTAACCCAAGAATCCGAATAAAATTCATCTCTGCCCTTGACATCTCCAGTTTCTTTCATCTCCAAGCCCCTTCATTATGACCCATCCCGATGACTAATCCCACCATATTGCTAGGGTCCCTTAGGGTCAAAGTCACATCTCTGGGTGCGACTGCCATTTCAAAACGCATCAGGAACTTGCGCATCTACATTCCACCATGGGCCAGCCACGTTGTCAAGATGAGAAGTACTCAATAACTGTAGACTACACAGACATAAAAACTCTCGCGTATAAATCGCCCCCCTTTTAAGTTGTGGCCGCGGCCTAATTCCCGACAGAAACAACCCCAGATTCGAGCGCTATTTTCCGCTTTCTGGGGTACCACCGGCGCGGAAAAAAACCCTCGACGAAGGATATGGTCTAGAATAATTCTACAACAATATCCCGCCGCGAATCCACCTCCTTTCAATATTTCCACGTGATCGCGTCGAATATTGTTTCTTCGCAGATTCAAAACGGGCCTTTCAAAAACACTCGTTCCAATCACAAAGCCACAAACATGTCAAACCCAGCGACCTACGGTCTCAAATTCGTTGCGTCTGATCATACGGGACTCCCGTTGAAGAGAAAGCAGGTTAGCCAGGCCTGCGCCAATTGTCGACGGCGCAAGGTATGTATTTCCCCGCTCATTGGGGAATTGTGAGTTAACAATTTGTAGAAGAAATGTGTTCATAATGAAGATGGCAGTGGTGGACCACCCGAGTCGCCAGAGCCGAAGAGGAGGGCTTTTGAAGGGACATCAGCGAATGCGCCCGTTCCACAAGGGCCACCGAACGTGCCAGTTCCCGGATATGTCTCACATCCGACTCACCCTAGTCGCCCAACAATAACCCACCACCCGTCGGAACCTGGACCCCCGCCGCCGCCTCCTCCAATTCAAACCCAAACCCACACTCATCCCACCCCACCTAAGCCTCCTTCCGTCCCATCTACCGCCACAGCAACCCCGCCATCTATAACCCGGCCGCCAACTCATCCGTCCTCACCCACCTCCACGTCTACCCGGGCCGGCCGCTTTGTCGGCGATCTCAACCCCGAGGCCATGTTCGTCGAAGCGGCCAGTTCTGCGCCGCCACCACCGGGGTCAACACCCGTGCCACCTAAGAAATATGAAGTAGGTCTATGGCTGTCTAGTAACACGCCGACTCCAGGTGTACGCGCCGGGACGCAAGGAGGAGCTTCAGGGAATTCTACGGCGGCTAGTCCCGATGGGTTGCCGGTTGCGCGACCGGGGAATTTACTTGATCGGTTTTTACTGCCGTTTATCTATCGCGAGTGTTTGCCGTGTTTACCGCCACCAAACCATTTCGCCGTGTTACGGAGTTGTTTCTTAAGGCGGATACATCCGCTTTTCCCGGTCATCCCGGAGGCCGTCCTCTTCTCTGATGAGGAAACGCCCGACGTGATTGTTCTTAAACAGGCGGTCTGTGTAGCGGCAGCAACGCATCCGGCCATGGCGTCACATCTTATTCTTACTTCTCGCCCAGGCCATTCTGGTCCTGCAGCGGCAACCCCACTTTGCTTCCAAGAATTCACAACAACTCTTACGACAGCTGCACAAGCGGTTCTTCAAAGCCCTGTGATAACCGATAGATTCGTCGCTATCCGGGCATATCTCCTACTCTCTCTTTATGCGCAACCCTCGTCGGTCGACGAAATGGATCTCCCGGCTGTCTTGTTAGGTCTTGCGATGCACCATACGCATACTCTAGGTTTACAAGTACGCGACGATGCAGATTCGGAAATGATCCAGTTGTATTGTGCACTGTGGGCGTTAGACAAGCTAAATGCCGCTATCTATGGACGTCCAAGTCTTGTTCAAGACCATGACATGACTGTGAAAATCACCGACTGGATCGCTCAATGTCCGCCATGTTTCAGACTTATGCTCATGATTGTCGAGTGGCTTAATAAGATCATTGAGTTATATCGGCCAGGCCCAAGCAAAGAAGCTTCAGACTATGAAGTTATTAGCTCCGTAGACTTGCCTGTTCTGGAGAAACTCATTCTTGAAGCTGACGCACTTAAAGTTCAACCAACCCTTCTAGGTAAGCTCCCAAGACAACTAGTATAATGCTATCGCTAACCCATCCCAGCAACAATCGAGGTTTTATATCACGCCGTAATTATTGTCTCTTGTCGTCTTCCCCGTCCAGGTGGCCCTACAACAACCAGATCCATTCCTCCCCCTTCCGCAAACGCCCGTCGTTCTCTTGCTGCTGAACGGATTTCCTCCGCAATCAGTCGATATAGTATAACCCCCATCATCTTTGTCCCATATGCCATTTCACTGTCACTATCCGTTGAGTATCGCAAAATGAGACATACCCGACTCCCTATGTTTCGCGCCCGCTCCCTCGCGGCTTTCCGTTATAACTGTGCCTTGTTAGGGCAATATGCAGATCGCTTCTGGAACGCGCGAGTTCTGGCAAGACTAGGAGAACGGGTTATTAAAGAGATGGATAGAATTGCACCAGATGGCCAAGAAATTGAAGCGGCAATGAGCGTGGAAAGAGATAATGGAGATGTCGAGACCATGATGGAACCCTCTGAGGGAATCATCAGAGGGAAAAACCCAGAAAGTGTACCCACCACTACACAAAACAATCCACGCCCACAAGACTCAGCCTCTTCAAACCCAGCTGCTCCCCCACAAACAACTCCACAGCCGCAAATCAACGTCTCTAACCCACCATACGGTTCTGCCATACAACAACAATCAGAAAACATGCCTCAATATTCCGAGTCCCTCTCTATGGGCGCCGTCTCCGCAGTAGAGAACCAAATTGGCCAATTCGACCTAGACATTTGGAATAACTTTGCTCCTGACTTTAACCTAGATGCTGTAGATTCTGCGCTTGAGGCGAACCTTGACGTCGCTTTACCGATCAAATGGGATTGGATGCCGAATAGTGCTAGCTAGATTATATTGATTATGATTATTTCCTTTGGTCGACTACCGTAAATGTCAAGTCATCCTGTTCTATCACGTGGCCGGTTGGCTTGTCGCACCGCGTGTATAAGTTATCTATCGAGTGCTGATGGAATGTAGCCGTCTGTCGACATTCTAATATGTGGTCTTTCCCAGGAGGGTCAGTAAGGCGGAAAATGCCGTATCTGCCATATGTTAGTTAATCTCGTCGCATCCGACATGTCAAGAAACTTACGAAGGCTCCGAACTAGGCGCACAAACAATCGCCACCGCCTCGGGTAACCCCCCTTGATACCCCGCATGTGTATGCAAATCTCTTGAACTCAAAAAACATGTCTGTGTCGGATGTGTATGTATCCAGCCAAAACAAACCAACCCACTACTCTCCAGATGCTCAAAGATGGCCAACTCATTCGTCGTCTCACATACATCTTCCTTGCCTATTTGCTCCGGAACAAGTAACTCATGTACATACAACGCGCCATTCTGCGGCGCACCACAGAGCATCCCGCAGGTTTCAATCTTGCGGGCCGTGTTGGCGCGGGAGAGCGATAAGAAGGCTTTTCGGATCCCAGAGGGAAGGAACATGGGACGGAGGGGGGCACCGGATTCTAGGTGGGCGGCGGGCGCGAAGATGAATGTGGGGGCTGCTGGGGTGGGAGTTTCGCTGATTTTTGGGGGGCGTGAGGGGAGTTCTGAGGGGGCGAAGGGCGTTTTAGAGGGGATGGGGGGTGAGAGGGGTGTAGGATCTTTCGGTAGTTGAGCACCCGTTTTCGGTGGTCGAGTGGGTACCATGCCGGGAGGTTTTGCTGGTTCTAAAGCGGGCGTGTAACTAAACGGCGCTGCCCTCCCCACCTCGGGATACGCTACCCCCTCAGATCTAACAATTTTCTCCTCCCCTTTCTGAACTCTAAACCCCTCCAACGTCCTCCTCGAACTTTCCATCTGCCGTCTAAAAGTCTCCTCATCCGTCTCCTTCCAAACCTGTCCGTCCGCCCCATATCTCTCTACCCGCCCCCGCCTAGCAATTCTCTTCCGTTGCGCCTCTTGAGCCAGATGAACCGCCAAGTTAACATTCTGCGAGGCATCCAGTACCGGGACGTCCACACGGTTACTTAAATCAAGGATGTCCCGAACCATCTGTTTCTGATCGCGTGGCTCCTCTACTCTCCGGGCAGATTCCTCCGCTAGCCAGGCCTGGTGAGCTCGGTCCAAGTGTGGTTTAATCTCGTCCATAAGGGCTATCGCCTCGGGTAACGTCTTTGTTAATGGGCGGTATAGTTTCCTATTCTCGGGGAGCTTGGCGGCCGGGTGGCTGGGGAGGAGGTCGATTACCAGTTTAGAGTAGCGGAAGAGATGGAAGTAGGCGCGGCGATAGTCATTTTCGCGGGCGGCAAAGATGGCCTAAACTTGTTAATTTGGGCGTAGGAATGAGACATGCTCACTTACCTCTTGGTATAACGTCTTGGTTGACCGCGCCCAGTGCTGGAAGAGTAAGTTTGGATTCCAATTTATCCGCTCTGCCGCCGCCGTGATCTCCTTCACTGACGGCGGTCTATCTGTGACCCTTGGTAAACTCATTTTCAAATGTTCTCAAGAATCATAAAATTAAACCACCAATCCATTTCAATATGAAACATTATAAAGTAACTTGATTCACGGCTGCCTAGATGTGTACTTGTAACTCCCGGCTCCACTTTCACCATCTATGTATTTGGCAGGAGCGTGTGACGTATTATAGGGTTTAACCCTCGTTTGACACCTATGACGATTCACAACATGAGAATGGATGACGAAATGGTGATAATCATGATCATGTAACATTAATAATAACATCCACATCTAAAGTATACAGGAGTCTCCGGCTGCATGTGACCCCATCTAAGCTTCAGCCTGGGCCTGCGCCTGTGCCTGGACAGCCTGCGTCTGGGCACTTGACTGGACAGCAATGATTTCCGCCTTTTTTCCTTCCAACTTCGTCTGGACCTCCTTGATCTGATCTTCCACGCGGGAGCTAGATATTGTGTTAATATGATTCTCTCAGTACTGTTCATGAAACACTTACATCTCTCCACTGATGAAGTCCAGACGACCAGAGACGGTGTTCTGGGCTTCGAACAGGTCTTGCTTCAGGAGGACAGGACCGACCATCTTGTAGATGACATCGCCATCCTTGAGGTTCTTGAACTCCTTGAAGGTGTTAGTACTTTATTCGTCAGCCGGTAAATTGACATACATTTTGAACCGTCAAGTTCTCCTGCTTTTGACCATCCAGCTTCTGTCTGGATCCAACCTTCTCTTGGTATTCTATTTTTTTTTGTTAGCATGAATTCATCCATCCATAAAGCCATCAAAAACACCCACCCTGCTGCAGCTTTTGGAAGTCTTCAGAGAGACCTTGCAGAGTAGCTTGAAGGGCATCCATCGCGTTCATCTTCAATCTGTGCAAAAATAAACAAAAGAGTGACAAATGATTTCAAATTGTTGTCTTCACTCGAACTATCCCCTTGATAGCCACCAGTGCCTTCCTGGCTTCAACAGTACTAGGTGAGAATTTAAGGTGGGACCTGGAAATTACCAGATTAGGTAAGAGGGGTTATTGAGACTACGAGGGGGTAATGAGTTATTTTGGAATTGGCAGTTTTGCTAGACAAACGGGTAATACCTTAAGTCCCAACTGAACTTGTCTAGATCCATATCGATTGTTCATTTGCTTGAGACCTCTAAAAGCCACCATCTCATCTATTCAACCCATCACCCGCAAAGGTGCCAATCCTACCCCAACCCAGTGAAAACCCAATCATCACGTGACCTCATAGCTCCATCCATACAAGCCAACCATCCATGCGCTATCACCATCTCCCAAAGTCGTCATCACCAAAACAACCATCGCCAGCCGCCGTCTCAACCCTCATAATCTCTCCCGGAGCCTCTCAAAATGTCCAAAATAGCCGACTTCCTCGGCCGCGCCATCGAAACCGTCAAAGACGCCATAACCGCCGACAACGCCCAAGATTACGAAAAGGCCTTTACACTATACACCAAATCTCTCGAGCTCTTCGTCCTCGCTATAAAATGGGAAAAGAATCCTAAATCCCGCGACATGATTCGCCAGAAAACAGCAGAGTACATGGACCGCGCGGAGAAATTAAAACTCTATCTAGCCGAGGAATCGTCCAAGGCGTCCGGGCCCGCTGGGAAAACACCCCAGGCCGCCGGTGGTGGCACCTCGGGTGGAAAGGGCAAGGAGGCTGATGATGAGGAGAGTAAGAAGTTGAGAAATGCGTTGAGTGGGGCTATTTTACAGGAACGGCCTAATGTTCGGTGGGATGATATTGCGGGGTTGGAAGGTGCCAAGGAGACATTGAAAGAGGCTGTTGTCCTACCTATTAAGTTCCCTAGTTTGTTCCAGGGAAAGAGACAGGCGTGGAAGGGTATTCTTCTGTATGGACCGCCAGGAACGGGAAAGAGTTATCTTGCCAAGGCGGTTGCGACGGAGGCGAATAGTACGTTCTTCAGCGTGAGTAGTTCGGATCTGGTGAGTAAATGGATGGGTGAATCAGAACGGTAAGTCTCCTCAATCCCCCCTACTCATCCAAAACTAACACCCCCAGTCTCGTCAAACTCCTCTTCTCTATGGCCCGTGAGAACCGCCCCTCAGTAATCTTCATCGACGAAATCGACGCCCTCTGCGGCCCCCGTGGCGAAGGCGAATCCGAAGCCTCCCGACGCATCAAGACGGAAATGCTCGTACAAATGGACGGAGTAGGAAACGACTCCAAAGGCATCCTTGTCCTCGGCGCGACGAATATCCCCTGGCAACTCGACGCCGCCATCCGTCGTCGCTTCCAAAGGAGAGTACACATTGGCTTGCCGGATGCAAACGGCCGTGCCCGTATGTTCAAGTTGGCGGTGGGTGACACTGAAACGGACTTGAGCGCAGCGGATTATAAAGAGTTGGGTGGACTGAGTGAGGGGTTCTCGGGTAGTGATATCTCGAATGTTGTCCAGAGTGCGTTGATGAGGCCAGTGAGGAAAATCATGCAGGCTACGCATTTCAAAGAGGTGAGTTTCTTCTATAGATGGGCTGTTTGGATACTTTGCTAACGGAATAGGTCATGGTTGACGGGGCACGGAAACTCACGCCGTGTTCACCGGGTGATCCGGAGGCTAAGGAGATGACGTATAATGATGTGGAGTCTGATGAGTTGATGGCGCCGTCGGTGGATCTCAAGGACTTCCGCTTGGCGTTGAAGGATTCACATCCAACTGTTGCACAGGATGACGTTGCGAAGCAGATTGAGTGGACAAATGAGTTTGGAAGTGAAGGTGCTTAATGTATCTAGGCATTGGTTATTTGTTTTGGAGTCTGGGAGTCACGCTATGTGTTTTATGTCGTTATCTTTTGGATTCACAAAGAATGTCAAGTATTTCTGAAACCAAAAAATCCAAATTATCACTATCGTAATGAGTAAAACAAAAGGGTATAAAACTGACGGAAAACAGAAAAAAACACACACAAAAGCCCTGCATCTTATCTCGATCCTTGCCCATCGGTGAGAAACTTGGATCTCCGCTCATCAATAGCGAATCTGGGTCTCCGCGCATCAGGTCCTTGGAAAAACTTCCAACAATCCGGTGCCTGCAAGATATATCGCTGCATAGCCTCTCTGAACCGGCTCTTGTATTCCCTCGGGTCCGTCACTGTAGGCTTCAACTTTGGCCCAACTACCCGACTACGTCCCTTGATCCAGGTTTCCAGCTTTTTATCAAAGGTATAAGTCCGGATACAATCAACAATGCCAACAACCAGTTCCTTCCTGTCTGCATCAATGGCTACCATGAGAGAGTAATCCATGACATTTTGCTTCGACAAGAACAGCGTATCGTTGTAGACTGAAGAACGGAGAAGCCTCTTGCTATGTTCCCGTGCAAATAGCGGAGACTCGTAAATATAGTCAACCATGTTTTGATCAAGCAGAACTTCGTCGACAGCACCGGTGGGATCAACCTTGCGATTACGCATCGAGCCTTTCAGATCAAATTTCTTGGTTGGCTTACGATCGTAAAACAAATTCTCCATAACTAAAAGATCAAGCTTAATGTCAATGTTGGTGACGGGGTTCTTGATATAGATCTGGAACAGCCCAACCATCTTCGCGATGACAGATGGTAGATCACGGAACAGACACTCTGCCATCACACCAAAGTATGACGGAGCAAAGTCAAGAAACGCGGCGGTCTCAACAGCCGAAAGAGACTATGGCATGTAGTTAGTAAACAGTCATCACCTAGGATAAACAAATATATATACCTTAAGAACCAGACGGTCATCCATCGTCTTCAAAAACACTGATTTACTCTTTCCACCCTGAGAGTCCCACGAAATACACCTTGATAGTGAATCAATTAACCTCTCTGCAAGTCCACATTTCTTACGCATAGCATCAAAATGCCCAGCAAAGAAGATCTTGCAGTGCATCTTGGAAGACCCCGCTTGGAACTGGAACTTCAAATGCGATCCTGTCGGCGCAATAATCTCCCTCTCGAGCTCTTTGTCATACTGAGCCCGCACCTCATCGTCTACCAAAACAGGGTCATGTTCATAGTCCGCCGGCGTGAGGTTCTTACCCTCATGGAACGCCTTGTGAACTTGGTATCGGCTCTCGGCAAGCTTAAGTCGATAATCCGCCGAGTTCAACGCAAAAGCGATCAAAGAGGATGGCTCATCCTCGCGGATGACAATATCTGAATCCAAGAAGATATGCTCCATCGGTGAAATTGGGAAGTCGAGCGGTGCCCAGCCACTTGAAGATCTCTCGGCCCAAAAGTTAGAAAGCATCTTGAGCAACGAGTTCTTCTGATGTTTAGGCAGTTCACCTGCGCCTTCCCCAATTGCCTCTGGGTCCTGATTAGATTCATCGACAGAAGGATCAATATCACTACTGGCCTCGTCATCATCACCACCTTCTTCTTTGCCCTCTGGTTCACCTGGTTCACCTGCTTCGCCTGGGCCGCCTGCCTCATCTGCCTCGTCTGCCTCGTCTGCCTTGGGAAAAACTACCTCACATTCATCGCCCACATCAACTTCGGCCTCTTCCTCAACCTCACGAGGAGGTTCATCTGGGACAGAAGACTCAACCTTTGCAACTGCCTTAGGAGTCGGAGTTGCCTGTGGCAATACCTTACTTGCTCTGGACTTAATCTGTGGACTAGTTTTGGCTTTTGACGTCACACTCTTATATGTACCGCCAGAACGGGAAGACTTGTCGTAGACAGAGGATTTACGCTTGTTATCCTTGCGCAGCCGAGCCTCGGGCTTCTGTTCAGGCTCTACATCCATATCAGCCTCACCAACAGCCTCATCAACATTATCGTACACAACAACTTCAGTAGTTGATGTCTTAGGCAGCATACCACGCGGCTGTCGTAGCTTTTCCTTCTCCTCGCGCTGCCTACGTGCATGGAGACGCTCTTTTTCAAACTCCCGAGACAAAAGCTCAAAATGTCGAGTCAACGATGACACCTTAGCGGCAGCCCTCTTAGTGGCTGGTCGAGGTATCGCCGAAGTACCTTTCCCCTTCCTGGCCAGGCTGGAAATTCCAAGTCGCTCAGCAAGCTTCTTGGCCGGCGTAGCTTCCGATGATTCCCCGAGCCCCTCCTTGGCGTCTTTCCTCGATGAACCTGGGGGTGCCTTGGTCAAAACACGATGTGACTGTGTAGGGGCGCGACCGAGAGGCGGAACTGGAGCAGTCATCCGACTCGCCAAGCGAGGCCGCACCTCGGGGACATCACTAGACTTCTTCAGATGAGGTCTATACAGGTCAATCCTTCCTCCAATGCTAGAGTCAGCCCCAACATTGTCGACGGCGGACAGTGGGGAAGTCCGCCCGACAGCGGGACTAGAAGCTCGTGATGCCCGAGACTGTACCACAGTCCGGTCCCGGGGACTACTCGCACGACTGCCAAATCGGGGTTCCGGACTATCCGGTTTTATGGGGCTTGAGAGAGTCGGGGAGGTCGTTGACCGAGATGGAGCCATACGAGGCTCAGGTGATATAGGTGGCGTAGCCGGCGCAGTCCGAATCTTAAGCGGCGTATCTGGCTCGGCTGCTGTACTATCCTCCGTCTTGGAAATAACCGTTGGTAACTCGGGTGGAGAAGATTGTACATCCGCATTACCAGGAAGGTCATTGGTGGGGGTAGACTTATCACTAACAAGTTCTCTTTCAACACTCTCCTCCTTGGGCCTCTCGTCAACCGAGTTTTCTATGCCCTCTTTGTCGCCCTCTGGCTCCAAATCAACACCCTCCGTGAGGGTGCTAGTCTCCTTGCTAGGATCATCACCCTCTGAGAACATTTTCTTGAGCTGCAATATCGTTAATTGCCGGATGTCTTTGTCTGACAAAAAGTTTGCCTCGAGATCGCTGAAAGCTACATTCCATTCATCTGAGAGATGCATCATCTGTCGAGAGATTTTGTTGAATGGAATGAGCTCATAATACTTTGAAGTGATGTAGACCTCTTGTAAAGCCTTGATCACAGTGACCTCATCTACATCAGCCTTCTTGAGAAGATTACTTATCTCTTCCTTATACGCATCAGCTTTCTCGGGGACCACGGAATCATCGTGAATACTGTTGAGGCGGTGCTTGACAGTTCCCATAAATCTAGTCCAAGCATCCAAATAACGGGTGTAGATTTCATTCTTCACTCGAATATCGTGATCTACCTTCCATGTGAAGCGCTTCTTAGGAACAGCAATCTCAAGCGGGTCGATCGGATCCAAGTGTAGGCGGACACGGATATCCGAGACAGTGAAGAATCTAATATGGTCCATGTGGAAATCGTGCGGACAACCAAGGGAATCTTGAAGCTTCAGCCCTTGGCCCCAGAACAAGAACTCGAGATACTTGCAGAAAGAGTAGCGGTAAGTGTGCTCACTCATCGGAACAACAGGTGTGTCCTTTTTACACTTCTGACAGTAGCTCCACATCTTTATGACTTCTGATTGCTGGGCAACTGGGTTAGGCTCTGTAAACACAGTAACCATACGATGATCATGAACATAAGTGCGGTGGTGGTCCATCATGGTTTTGACGCAACTACTAGTGGGGCACTGTTGAGGGGCTTCTGTGAAAAGCTTCTCGAGGAACTGGCCCAAAGTGCCGTCGGTCTCCATACCGGACTGTGGGTTGCGGTCAATGTAGGACTCGATAGTAACCAAACTCGGCTCGGCGCACGGAATCTTGGTCGATGTGCAGATGACAGACTGTAGTGTTACCAAGGTCTGGTGCTCGGTGGGATCCGACAAATCAATGTTCCCCTGAATAACACCTTCCCATAAACGTCTTTGTGTCTCATAGGCGTGTAAGACGTTATCATACTCAACCTCATGTGCGGCATGGATGATTCGCAATATCTGTCGCGGCACTCGTTGAGACATGGCGTGGAGCATCTCTGGACGTACAAGTTCAAATGGTTGGTCAGGATCGGTCTCTTCGGAAAGGTCTTCTCTGCTCAATTCCCTTCCATAGTAATCTTTAAGGCGGCCGAGTTCGTTCAAACGTGTCTCTAAAAGGCGAGCCTTTTGTAACAGGTAAGGCTGCGTGAACTTCACAAAAGGCGTCGTTGAAAGAATTTTGGTGTCGAACCGGTCAACAATATCACTATAATATGAAGGCTGTTGGGCAGTCTCAAGAAGCAACGGCTGCACAGAGTTGGCATTGGGGTTGATTGGAATAGGTGACAGAATGGCTGGAGGCTCTCCTTTTGCTTGCTGAATAGAAGGATTATCTGTATCGGTTGGCAATCCATTTGGAGAATCAGAAGGAACCGGTACATCGGCAAACTTATTCGGTCGTTCACCATCCTCGGGCGCGGGGGATGAAGCTTTGGGGGTGTTGTCGTCTGTCTCAAGCTTGGCAAGAACAACAGGGACAGCCGGTTCTGGTAACTGTTGATCGGGAACATCGATCAACAAGCCAGCGTCATGGGGTAGGGCAGAGATGGGCGGAGTAGAAATACCGCTAACTAAGTTAAGTGACGAAAGGGAAGCCAGAGCCCCATCTTGCGGAACAACGCTAGGAAGCTCTAGTACGGCGGGAATTTGGACCTGTGAATCACTGAGGAAGGACGACTCAAGCTTCAAATTATACATGACGTAAATCATGAACTCTACAATCTCTTTGAGCTTCGGCATGGTCCTGTTTCTCCCTCCACGTAGAGTGATAGTGCCACCGAGATCCGGGGCACATTCTGACAAAAAAATGTACGACTTCTTGCGTCCCGGAAACGAGTTGCTAACAAAAGTACGTACTTCAAACTTGCCACACTCGCCCAGCTTTACATCGGGTAAAGCCAACATATCAACGGACTCAACTACTGTGGCATCTGCGCAGCGGGCGACGGCTTCCATGACGGACTCTTTGACATTATACGCCACGGAGATATTCGCGTCCGATAACGACTGAAGTGCAATTCCGGAAGCACCTTTCGACGACAAGATCAAATGCGGGCCCGTTTGGATGATCTTGCTAACAACAATCCGTAGGTACTCGCGTTCTTGTGCAATCACAGGCTCAAGCTTAACAAGCTGGTGTTCCGTATGACGTTGATACTCCAGTGGGAAAGACAAAAGCAAAATCTTGGGCCGCAAAATCTTGCGTGACATGCTCTTCAATGCCACATTCTTGGAAAAGACTATTCCCGCCGTATAAGAAGAGTCTGACGCCTTGGCTCCAGGAATCTTCTTGATTTTGACATAATGGCGGATGTCCATAAAGTCATCTTGGTCAGTATCTGGAGCCACCTCATCTGTGCATCTCTGAATAATTGGCGTCAGCACACGCGTCCACATGCCTGGATGATCAATTTTATTGTCTTGCAAAAGCTGACGAAACAACTGTTTAAAGTGTTTCTCAGCAATAGGACTCAATTGAATTGTGGGAGGAGCGCTCTGTGGTGCAGCATCCGGCACATACATTTGGCCAGAGTCAGAGCCCGGTCCATCAAGAGGACTGTCGACGAATACAGGCTCGTTCATGATATTCACGGACTTGAAAATACCAGATTTGGGGCGTGGTGAACGTAGGAAATGGGCACCTGAACTGACAATGCTCAAATTCCGTCTTCTAGACTGTCGAGGCATGCTTCCAAATGGCGATGATGGGTAATCATCAGTGCCACCACGATTACTAAAGTTCAGTCCGGATATGCTCTTTTCACCCGGACGCATCTTATGACGCCGGGAACCTGACAGCCAACTTCCAAAGTTTGACTTGTCATTATCCAGGACAGGTGATTGCACATCAGCGCTTGACGAAGTGCCTGCGCCATTCTCAATCTCGTCTCCGCTTGACCCGTCATCGGACATAAAGTCTTGCAACTCTGGATCAATAATATTGTCATTGTGAAATGCAGGCAACTTTGATTTCCGTTTGTCAAGCAGTTGTCTTCGGAAGGGAACTTTTTCGTCTCTACGTTCTGTGTGGACATGACCATGGCTATGACCGTGGCTGTGACTATGGCCAAGCATATGAGAAAGTCCATGAACGCTGTGCTTAGAATGATGCCTCCGGTGTCCAATGTGGCTTCTAGAATTTGCCAAGGCCTTCAAGGATTTTATCGACGGTGCCCGCGATAAAGCTGAAGTTGCCTCGATCTCAAGAACAGGAGCGCCATTGGAATCGGTCCTGGTCCCAGCAATCGCCATAACCGGCATAGAGGAAGAGGGCCTGTAATCTTCGTCGGTTGCCGCCACGCTAGAAGCAACATCACCTTCGGGGATGGGGGCATCATCTTTTGGGCCTCTTAATCGTGCCATGTACGCCTCCGCTTCAGAGTCACTAGAGTCTTCTAGTCGACTCTGGAAGAAATCGTGGCAAATCACACAAATCTTGAGACTGCCTTGGACACCGAAGGATGATCCGGGCACTGTAGTGGTGCACTTGGAATCAAAGATCATACCACATAACCGACAGTGGTGCTTTCGTCGAAATGCTGTGAAAACAGAAGAGCAGAGATAGCACTCTTTTGATGTCTCGTCAGCCATCCAAAACTCCTTGCTCAAGACACGCTTTCCCATTGCCGCAAGCTTGGGGGTAGCCATATCAGCCGGCCTTGTACCATCCATCTTAGATGCTGGACCTGTCACAGAAGATGAGGCAACAGGCGGGTGGACTTGGGCGTTATGATATATAGTCCCTTGAGCCGTCCGAGGAGTACTTGTGTTGATTATGTTGGCCTCAGTGGACGAAGATTGTGAGGTCGAACGCGGACGTATCCGGGCGATCACTGCAGGCAACTTGCTCCCAGCGGAGGATTTCACGGCCGTAGATATTGGACGCTCGATGGCTGGCCGTTGTTCGCTGACGGAGGGTTGAGGAGACCTGACAGGCAACCGGTCTACCTCTGCAGTCTGCTCTGGAGCGGAAGCATCAAGGGAGGCTAAAATGCTAGTAGCCTCGACCCCAGGAGTGCCACGTGATGTATCGCTTATGGCACCATTGCCCAACCCACTCGGGGCCATAGTCTCAATACTCGGCTTTCTAGTCAGTCCAGAAATTGAGTTGCGACTGGTGGTGCTGGACCTGGAACGTGGCATCATGGACACAGCTTGTGCCATCGCGGATTGACCAATAGCCAGAATCTCATTTGGCAATGTTAGCCCAGGTGGTGGTAAACCAGGAGATTGTGCCATAGCGGCAGCGGCGGCCACCATCTCTGAATCATCGATTTCTTGCTGTGGCATTAATCGGGTGTTGCCGCTAACTACATCTTTGAACCGGTTATACAAACCACTCAGACCGATTGAAGACCCCTCGGGTCTAGCATCTAGAGCTGGGGTGGACTGGCGTGGTGAACCAATCTCAGTAAAGGTAGTAAGTTCCTCGCTCTGACTCGCAGTGTTGTGGATCTTGTCGAGCGTTTGAGACATTTGTTCGCGATCGGAGGGTTGCTGCGATGGGGCAGCAGACGGAACGATCGACGGAACTATTGAAGGGGGCTGACACACTGATGGAGGAGCCGAGGTATCTGGTGGGGACGCTACCGCACTGCTAGCGCCGGGGGCAGATGTGTTGAACGACATTTCAACAACAGCTAGCGAGTGAATGCGTCGATAAAAAGCCGTTGCCGAAAACTTATGTCTGGCTTAGACAGAACAAACGTCATGAGACCAAGTATTAAAGTGTGTCGAGAGGCGGCACAGACATGCTGGTGAGTTGTGGGCAGATAAAGTGTGGTCCACAACAAGACAACAAGACGAGGGTTCTGTTGATAACTCTGGGTTGAGAATATGATGGCAACTTTGTGAAGAATGGGTATGCGCTTGTATATGGAAAATGTCGCATTCTATTTATTAAGTTAGCGAACTATTCTAGGAAGCGCAATCACGGTCAAGCAGCATGTATCATTGGCTGATTGCTATGCGAATGCGCAGAACAAATTCTTGGGTTTCATAGACGAGCATAGACTTACCAAGGACAATCTCGACGGAAGATGACGACAAAAAGCGCAAATAGACGTTTGTATCGAGTGACGTCAAATATGCGAAATAAACATTGGGGTCTATGCGATCACAAGAGCTCACGACCTGGTTGTTGTTCAACTTGGATTGGGCCCAAAGCTACAAGTGGGACAAACGCTAACGAAGTAGCTACTTCCTTGCGCTCGAGCAATAGGGTTTTAGAAAACAGATACAGGGTTATAATGGGCTGTCGATACTTCAAGCTGCAACTTGGCTTTGAGTGTTTGCAATGGGCACTAATGATCAACTACGACATAGATTTGTTTGTCAATTATATTGTCACAGCGAGACACTGCATATATTGGCATGCCAACGTGCAGATCTTGAGGTCTTGTGTCTGGCTATATGCTCTATGATATCATGACTCTCCATGCCGCCTAGGTTGACCCCTCTACTGCGCCAGGTGACACAATGTGGTATACCAACTGACAAGAAGTGACAGTTAGTGGTGGAAATGCAACTTGGAGATAGACCTAAAATAGTAAACCATTAGACCTAAAATGGGCGACACTTCAGTCTGGTTCTGGAAGACACAGGCAAGGGTTCGAATTTTACGTGTAAACGATTGATATTTGACGACGTACAGGGCCACATTAACGCGACTTTTATCGAATCTTCATCAACCATGACGAAGTGTTCGTCTCTACTTACACACTCTAATACATTTTTTTTGTTTAACGACATTCTTTGTTGAAAAATAGTTTGGTCAAACAAACAAACCACATACCGAATTCTTGTGTCGACTCGTATACTCTTCAAAAGCCTGGCGCGATGGGCGGCCTGGGTATCACCAAAAATCCGAAGTTTCCGGCGCACATATTCAAAGTGCCTGGTAAGCAGAATAAGCGACTAGAAGAGGATTCCAGTTGGTACCATGTACAGCTTGAAAAGGAGGGGACTGTGGATTGCGCAAAAAGTTTACTACCACACGACATTCTGGCTACCCTCGTGAATTTTCACTACAATAAGGCTCAGGCCAAGGTAGACGCGAACACTGCCGGTCCGCAGCCAGAATCCATAAAAGCAACCACTTTTTCAGAAGCACCAAATCCGGAGATCCCAAGCGTCATCATTCACGAATCTGCTCCATCAGTAGCGGTGGTTCCGGAACCAAAGTTCTCGACCGACGTCCCCCAAAAACAGACGCCAATCGCAACAGTGGTTGAAAAGACGAACCCCACAATCGCGGCCACCCAAGAATCAATACCACCTATACCACCGGTAGTCTCGGATACAAGGTCTACAGTCGCCGCTACTAAAGAACCAACGCTATCTGCACCAGTATCTTTAGAATCAGAGGCTCCGACAGCCATTCACACCCAGAATCCAGCAACGACCGATAATGTCAACCCCACTCCTTCTTCCATGCGACAAGTTCCCAATACGCCTTCCCATGAAAAATCCACACAGCCTACACAAGCTTCAAATGGTTCCCCAGCGACTACCGTATACTACCCATGGCCCGCCAGTCCCACTCGTGCACGCACAACCTCCGCCGATAGTACGCCAATAGTGATTGAACGCTCGAAAAACATCGGCGGTGCTATTTTGACTACCATCTCTTCGCAAAAACACGCCGATTCTGCAACGTCAGTTGGAACGTCTATACCTTTGAAAACAACTCCGCCTCGACAGTCTCTTCCCTCCCCAGGCAATGCCCAAAGTTTGGGTCCCGAGCAGGCTAGTACCAGTGTCCGGTCGATATGCAACAGTCAAAAGGTAGCCAAGTCACCCATTCCACGTCAACAGGCTGCCCCGACTTATGTCGTTCCCCTTGCCGTAGAAATGTCGGATATACCTGACTCGCCTGAGTCTATTGCCAGTTCTGTGAGAGGGACTACCGATGCTCCTAGCAATCCCGCCGAGCCCATAGAATCAAGCGGACCAGATGGATCAGCTAACGTTGATCATGACATGTATGAGGACGTACATCCTAAAGACAACTTGAAGGTTCACGAAGCTTTCGGTCAGGATCAGAAACAGCAATCCAAAGTTTATGTGGAGTCAGGATTTTCTGCACGAAAAAGGTCCGTGTTGTCATCTGACAGTAAGCCTGTACGCAAAGTTCACAGTACAGATCCTACCAGTAGTGTCCTTCATTCGGACGATGAAAGAACAGTCCGCTCAACTGGGCTTGGTGAAGGAGGAGTACCCCTGTCTAATGTCGGTGCCCAACCAAAGGCACAACGGAGCCGATCCAATGGCGTCGGTTCTAATCAGACAAATCTTCAGGCGCCTCGAGGTTTGACAAGTGCATCTCGTGAGCCCCTGTCTGGTATGGTGTCTTCGCCTTTTAATAATAAGGAGAACACTATGCCGACGCAACACCAGTCAGCCAGGGGCAATGTGACTTCAAGTTTCCCAGTGGCTCAAGATCCTTTACAAGAGGTCTCAGTCTCAACAGCACTTTCACCTTTCCGACAGAAATCAATGGCGACCGGTCTTACTTACCGCCCGCGGTCTACTTATGCGCTGGCACAGGACGAAGGGGGGCCTAATATTCGTCCTATTTCCGAATTGGGGCCTGGTGAGTCGCCTTACAACTGGTTCTGTTCTATTTACACCAGCTATCGCGGCACTCCGGAGGCGTTTGCCAATGGCGTTCGGTACCTACACTATCTTCGACAAACTAAGCGGGCTCCTGAGTTTCTTTACGATGACGTCATTCGTGCTTTCACAATGCACTTTGGCACATATGTCATGAATATGCAGCAACGGCAAATATCGCCCATGCCTGCTGTTGATTGGTACTATGAACATACCCCCAATCCCATCTACCCTGGAGGTGCCATTCATCGGGAGAACTTGGACACTATCTACATGTTGACTTTTGGTCATCCTGCGCCCGCCGATGAGGACGATAAGCGCCGCCATCTCGATGAGGTCAGGAATTTTAATGAAAACCTTCGTCGCGAGGAGGTTGCCCGTCTTGCTGATGCCACTCTACCGCTTCTCAGGGCTGAAGCAGCTAACAACGGTTCAAGCCGCCGCTCTGCACATTCCCGGATCGCTATTCACGAGTCCCCGGGTAATGAAGAAGAAGTGTTGGCTACATCTCCTGGTCAACACCAGTTACGTACTTCAAACAATCGTGGTGAAGAGAATCCCCGCAGACTGACGTCTGCTCCGGATGAAACACACATGATGTCGTTCGATATCACTTTCGATCAGACCCTTCACCATCAGTCCCAGTCTGCAGTTATTAGCGAGGACGATTCATATCAAGTGACTGAAGAGCCAGTCCAGTCCGTTCATCCCCGCCGGAGGCAGATAATGGCTGCCGTTGATGCTCCGATCACTCCTACTCAGGGCACTCAAATTCCAGATACTCCTATCCCAGTAACTGCCCCGCGAGAGTCACAAGTTTCCCCTCCTCATCCTATGATAACTCGCTCGCGAGTGTCGATCTCACCACCTGAAAATGGCGTCAATGGACGTATCCATGCTAATGAGGATGTTGATGATTCGGATGAGCCTAGACCGAAAAAGAGAAAGGCACATGCTTTGAAAGAAAAGCCGTCGCGGTTCTTGAAAAAGAAGAAGTCATCAATTGCATCACGTGGTAAAACACTGGCTGGCATGCGTGGTAGTTTTTCAGTGGTATGAATTCGTTATTTCATTTCTTTTGTGTTACTTTTGTTTTTTTATTCTTCATGAAGCTTTTGGTTATAGATACGGTAGTTGGTTCAGTCTTGGTTATGGTGGTTTTGGATTGCCTTGAGCATCAATATACGTTCTTCTCTATTATACATATAAATTCATTTCTCATTTGGCACGCTTTCCGGCACATGTTACTGGACCTGGTGCAGCAATACCCTCTGCCCGTCTCTTAGCTTCCTCTTCTTCAGTTTTCAAGGTCATGGAGAGGGAGTGTAGACCGCCGGGACGGTCCATCTCGGCCTTGAAGAGCTTAGTTACACGGCGTTGACGGGCTAGAAGGTTAGAACCCTGAAAGGCGTCGGAGACGATGTAGAGTCTAGTATAGTTAGTATTTATGTATTACAAGCTTAGTTATGACATCTTTACCTGTAGTGCGTGTCCTTACGGCCATGACGGCGTGAGTCGTCGTTGATTTCCAGGAAACTAGGGTTGAATTCTTTTTCAAGCTGGAATAGGTTAGTTTCATACATCATCAAGGTATGTACAGTACCACTAAACTAACTCTAGTCCGAATGAGGTCCTCCATAGACAACTCTGACTCCTCTACTGGCATGATAACTTCGGATTCAGCCATGGTGAATCTAGGAACACTGGTGGTGAAGAACTGTGGTTTCGTAGCGGAAATGAAGGGCGACAAAGGACGAATGGAAGAAATGGCGGTACGGCGCAGAGTGAAAAGAGAGCGGCCGGTTCGTGGAAGTCTTAATAGGGACATCACTTTTCTTTTTGGTGGATTTTATAGGTGTTGAGAGGTGATGTTGGTGTAAGAGGCCAGGATTTGGTGGTGTGACGTGAATTTGAATGGATTGAAGGATTCAGTTGCTGACGTAATATGGTGGTGAGAGTTTAGATGTGTAACTGGGAACTGGGTGTGCTTCATCTCTTGGGTGGCAGTTACATGTGATTTTGACTTTCTAAACCATTTCTACAAACCATTAGTATACTTCCAAGCCATGACAGTTCATTGTCCCGGTTGACCTCCTCGTTACTGAACCAGCCCTAGCAAACACCTGACCACTCCAGACAACGACAATCTATACGAAACCCTCAACCGGTTAATTATGCCATGACAGTTCAAAAAGCCTGTATGTCTCCCTCCGACTCTCTAGTCGACGCATAACGCTTGAATTTGTCCCTGGGCCGGGGTTTAAACCGAAAGAGCTCGGGGCAAGTTTTCATGCGGAGGTGCCTTGGTGGGGCGAAGTCGGCATTTACTCCGGGGGCTTTGGCGAGTGTGTTTGACCAATACTGGGGTTAGAACGGGGTTACATTTCCTGCCCTGATGAAAACAAAACAGGTGGTTCATCGGCGTTTTTTGTAGTGTCGATACAAATTGGAATGCGACGTCATCTCACCAGGCCAGCGGTAGGGTTAACTTTATATCTGAAGGGTTGTTAACATGATGAATATGACGGAAGTTCAGACGCAAGGGATGGAACTATAGATGGATATATTTAAGTGGCGGGTATAGTTGTGCACATGTCTCACCCGGTGATTCTCCTTGGAAGACAACGTCTGGTGTAGAATTCCCGACTACGTATACCGATAGTGAGTCGTCACTGTGCTGCTTGTCGCGACATCATTTGAAATCATGAAGTCTATACAACAAAACTCCTTCGACCGTGCAAACTCAAATCCAATTGGGATGACGCAAGACCCGCTATAAACAGGTCTTTTGAATTATCCATCCACTAGGAAGATGCCAGTAACAAGACGAGGCTGTAGATGTCATCAGATGAGATATCCCCAGGAGCGGAATCCCTACTGACAGACAGTGCGTTCTGACCAGATCAACACACGGCCTACTTCACAGTGTCTTTAAATAAGGGCAAATCTTGAAAATTCTACTGGTAGTCACTTTAAATCTTCGCACTGTCTGTCATCTCATCATAGACAGGGGATTTTCAAGATGGGAGTCCGTGGTAGGTGTGATATAATTTCACGGAAAACGACTGGCTGGTATTTTTGGGTCATTGTGATTACAATGGTGAACGGGAGGGAGACAAGAAGATATTGAAGATTTTGTGAACTTCACTCGTCATGCGGACTTTGACAAAGAATCTCCTTCGTATGTACCTGCCTGACTGCTGCTCGTAACGAACTCATCAAAGCCCCGTCACCGCATCACAGACTCGTTGTGCAAGGACCTACGACACACTATACCTGTTATGCTAATGCACAAACTATTCCGGATATCACAGCCAGATTCCTGGGTCCCGTCTTGAATCAAATTCTCCTGGCCAAAGCTCCGTAAGCCCCCGTCATTGTGCCCTTTCTTCATTCCTCTCCCTCTTATCAATAAAAGAACCCAACCACCTTTGAAATCATCACCACTTTCTCCCTCGGTGTCAGCTTCATATTGTGCTGTAGCCAGTTAGCGAGTAGCTATATACACATTCCTGTGTCGCCTTTGCGTGACCGTCCACTCTTTCTTTCCTTCACTTACTCTACTTTGTACATTTTTATTCGTGGTCCTTTCCGCTTTTTCATAACTCCAAACGCTTCGTTGGCGATCTTCTCGGTAAAGCTTGATACCTGCACATATTCTGTTTTAGAATCTTGCTTTTTGAGTTGGCTGAAGTGAGCACAGATCGAGTGATTTCCTGCACTCGAAGTCTAACGAGGCGCGCCTTCCTGTCGTGGACGTTGTACAATATATCCCGATTCGACAGCTTCATCTTCATCTTCATTTTCTTTTGATTCTCTTTCTCGACTTGTAGACATCACCAGTGTCTCTCTTTTTCACATATTCGCCATTCCCTCGACGCGACTCTCACATTTTGTAGATTACACCACGGCTTATACCAACAGACTTTTGTATTTACTCAACCAACGCATATCATTTCTTCATATACTCTCATCTGTTTTCATTCGCCACCAAACCAATTCTGGTTCACCTTTCCTCTGTCGCTTTCTCAACCCATCAGGCTTCACATCTTCCAATCCGATTTCTGCAGATTGACGTTGTTATTACTACACTCCTTGATTCTCACCAACTACTCAGGCACCATCTAGCAGCTGGTTCCTGACCCAACGTCTCCTGCAGTCGGTCCTTCAAGTGCTACTCTGCCATCCATCAAAATCCACGACGCCACTTTCCCCTGTTAGTGCTTTGCTATATCGACGGCATCGGGCATTTGTTATATTTGGGCCCAACTATAGCTCATTATTAGCCCACATAGTCTGGTGAGTTTCCCCTCTTGTCGTGTTTTCCGTCTTTTACTCGGGACTCGTAGGCCTTATTCACCCGCAACTACGTCACTCCTGGTCTCGCGAAATGGCTATGGCCTCGGCGTGTCCCCACAAGTCACGTCCAGCTTCCTATATCAATACATGTAAATTGATATATTGACTGAGACATCTGCAAACGCTGCAGCATTGCGGGTAACCTTCCCAGCCTGCTGAATTTTGCATGTAAAGAGTAAAAATCTCTTCTTTCTCATTCACAAAATCAATACTCAGGCCTTCCTTGTTTTCTTCTTCCCGCTCTTTATCCACTTAGAACTAGCTTTAAACTGACGGTAACTAAAACCCTTTTGTCGTAGACTAGTCAGATTACTCGCACTATCCCAACCAATTCCGATCTTGCAAAAAATCGATTCGAGATAGTAGCAGCAGTTCACTACGGCCAGCCGACTCGGCCTTTACATACCGATAGCAATTCAGCAAGTGCCCGTCCGAGTCTTGCTGGTTGTCCGTCTATACATACTCCTACCTCGACCGCTAATGGAAATTTGCTACAATGTCTTCGACTCCATCCCAACGACTTAAGCTCACATCTTCCACCTCTCCCTTCTTCAGCAAAGTGATCAAGACGCCGGTCCGCGGCCGGTCCCTCAACGACGCCTCGGCCTCTTCCCGTATATCCCTCCAGCGCATCATCGGTACCACCTGTACATCAGCCACTGGATTCGATGCTGTGCAGTCCAGCTTTGCGTACATTGCCGGTGGCGCTGCTGTGGTAGTTGACGTCAACCCCAACCACAGTAAGAAAAGTTATGCCAGCCGCTATCTGCAGCGTTTCTACCGTGCACGGCCAACTGCAGTTCCTGTGTTCATGTCGCCTAGTCAGCTGGGAAACTCGCCATCAACACCTACTGCCGCCCCCAAGACCAATGATACCCGGACTAGGACGTCCCTTGGTGTTCGCGAGTCAGCCTTTGGAATTTCAGAATATGCCGACAACAAGACATGGACTAGTCGGGAACGGATCAAGGCCGCATCTTGCCTCGCGTTGAGTAGAGAAGGAAAGTTTTTGGCAGTGGGCGAAGCGGGATATGCGCCGAGAGTCCTCATTTTCGGCCTACAAGACACTTCTTCTGATACGCCACTTGTTTGCATCAGTGAGCACTCGTTTGGTGTACGCGCTGTTGCGTGGTCTCAAGATACGCGATTCTTGGCTTCATTGGGAAATTCCAATGATGGTTTCCTATACCTATGGCGCATAGATCCCCGGACTGGTTCTGCTAAGCTGTTCCAACAAAACCGCTGCACATCGTCAATCAAGGATATGGTGTGGATGGGGTCCAACCTTGTTACATTGGGTGTTCGTCATGTCAAAGCTTGGAAAGTTGAGGAACCAACCAACCAGTCTCCTGTAAAAACCAAGTTCAACCCGGATCAGTCCAACACGCCACCACTACCCCAAAAGACTCTCCCTGGACGCAATGTACTCCTAGGATCCCTGATTGATTCCACTTTTACCTGTGCCGCCGTGGTAGACGACAGCCGGACCATTATCTGCTCTGAAACGGGCGATGTGTGTCTACTAGAGGACGATGGCAAGCAAATGAAACTGCAGCGTGTTCTTCGCCTCGACTACTGTATCTCGTCGATTACTATTCGCGATTTGACTGCGTATGTGAGCGGCAAGGCGGGCCAGTTCACGACTCTGGACGTTGCAAAGGTTGTCGACTTCCAAGAGGACTCGATTATCGAGAGCACACAAGCACAGAACGGCATTGCAGCCATGGGCTTCTTGCGTAACAATTTCGTCACAATTGATCATAACCGGTCGATTGAGATTTGGAACCGTGATTATCTGCCTGGTCAGCACAAGGCCGATCCTTCACGGATTCTGATTCCCGGTTATGACGAGCCTATTGTTGGTTGTCAGACTATGGCGCGGCCAAACCCCCATGCGTCTGATTTCATGACTTGGTCGGGTTCTGGTAAGATGATTGAGTGGGATATCGACGGCCAGATACGGGCGACCTTTGAAGTTCCCCTCGATAGTGTCATGAATGGATCTGAACAAGGTCAAGAAAACCAGTTGACAGTTCTGAAGACAACAAAGAGTGGTACCATGATTGTTGCGGGAGATCGCGTTGGTGTCCTCAAGGTTGTAGATCTTAAAACTGCGCAGTGCCTTCTTGATACCAAGGCGCATTCATCCGAAGTCCAGGACATTACCATATACGAAAATGACGAAAACGGCAAAATGATTATTGCCACTTGTGGAAGAGACCGCACCGCTCAGCTGTTCTACCGTCTTGGAAACGGCGAGATTAAACATTTCCAGACGCTCGAGTTTGCTGCCAAGGTGGTGCAGATTCTAGTGCCGTCTGACGACCGAATCATTACCTGCTCGCTCGATCGCACGCTTCAGATACACGACGTCGTTTCCCGCTCTAGCGATAGTAATGATCTCGCGGCGGTGCCTTCGCGTATGATTTCCTTGAAGGCCTCCCCGACATCGATGACTATGCGCAATGACCCAGAGAGTCAGACGGTTTTTGTTTCTTTGCTGGATCGATCCATTTGCCAGTACGATTTGGCGACTGGCAAGATGCACAGTGTTTTCAAGTGTATTGACGAGTCTGGCACTGAGTCCGCTGTCCTTGAACGGATATTGCTCGATCAGACTGGAGGTCGAGAGCAAGAGCGGCTTCTTGGTGTTTCCAACACTGACAAGTCGGTGCGCGTGTACGACGCACAGACGGGTGCTTTCCTTGGTCGTGAATGGGGTCACACCGAGTCTATTAACGGCTTGGCGCTCATTGAGGTTGACGACTGTGAGCTCAAGACGGCCACCGTAGCCTCAGACGGCACGCTCATGCTTTGGTGTGTAGAGACCCAAGGTTCATCGGCGTCCACTACTAGTCGGGAGTCATCGCCAGCCAAGGAAGCTGCTGCACATCGGCCACCGTTACGCCGTGTTCTGTCCAAGGCCGAGCTTGCCGAGTATCAGAAGCCTACAGTGGCGTCAGCAGCTGGTCGTCGTTCACCACCCCGGAGTCTCAATAGACGGACCTCTCGCCAGTTCCTTACAGCCGCCAACAATATGGGGAAGAATGGGGGTAGCAACTCGGATGGAGTTCAGGACACGCCGACGCGCAAGATTGGGAGTAGTGGATCTAACCGGGATAGCAGTCCACCTAGCCCACGACGCCGGGTGACCCATCGGCCTTCGTTACCTGCACTGGGGACGTCTGCTTCACGTAAGAAGAGCAATTCGAACCTTCGGCCGTCTGGTAACCTTGATATGGCCACGGAACAGGCGTGTCGTACACTGCGCGCATACCGGAAGAAGTTACAGTCGACGGAACCTATTAGCCAGGGAACGCTCGAGGAACTCGATCAGGAATTGCGTTTGACTGTCTCGGCGCTTAGTAACCGGGCGATTCGCAGTAAGGCGATGAACGAATCAATGCTTAGTGGGCTATTGGACGAGTATTCAGAGCGGTTGGTGTCGATGTTGGATCAGAAACTTCGACTTTCATTCCCGGAGATGCGTGGGAGTTTAGAGAGAGATCGAAGCCGTTCGAGGGACTCTATGGAGTCGTCGGGGGAAATGATTCGGCCGCGGACGGCAAGTGGCGCTTCGAGTTCTACTTTGACTTGAGGTTTTAGCTGTGGGGACGATGGACGTCTTTAGACGACAGTGGTTTGTTTGATTTGTTGGAGTTTCTTTTCTTGTTTCTGTTTGTTTACAGCTTGGCGTTTTGGATACCCCGGTTTCTCTTTTTGTTTTATGGTTATCTTTCCTTTGTCTGGGTGGGTTGTATCTTCCTTTTGGAATAGGTTATTATCTCTTCGTTTCGTGGTCTGTGTTATCAATACATTTTCATCTGGTGGAGCTTGGTTTTCTATAGGGAGTTTGGGATATATGCCATGTCCTGAACTGTTTATAGAGTAGGTTTCTATCATGATGTTTTTACTTTCATTTTGGTCATTCATTATCTTTTGATACAGTCTATGTGGTTGTTAGTATACAAAAAGATCCGCTCGCCAACCAACGAGAGTCTTATTTTTCAACACGTTACACGATTCCTTTCCCGACAACTCTCCGTCTGTCTCCGTCCTCGTGTTCATCTTCCATCTCCTCCATCTGTTTTCTTCTCTCCTTGGAAGCCGCAGCACTAACACCCGCCTCCCTCCATCTAGCAGGCGGTCTCATCCCCTTATCCGCATATGCTTGCCAAACCGCAAGACCTCTCTTAAACCACCGATTCTGTCTCTCCGCCTCCTCCTCCGCATTAGGAACCCACTTCGTCCTCAAAATCCTGCGAATCGCCTCGGGCGAAACCTCAAACTGGTTCGCTAGGAACGGCGTCGTGTAGTGCTCCGGATGCTGCTTATTCAGCGCGCGGATACCCGCGATGGCATCCGGTGAAAGTTTCTTCCGCGGCTTCCATCCCTCCGGGAACTTCTCTTTAAGCGCTAGGCGTTGGGCTTTCCAGGGTTCAGATGGGGTTTTCCGACGGGGTTTGGGGGGTTCGGGGGGTTC
>JSUI01006394.1:0-53086 GCA_000833645.1 Huntiella omanensis
CTCCCATTGAGATCTCACCCAAGTTGGTCGACATGTACAAGAATAACGAGCGTCGTGCCGCCATTGGTCAGCTCTTAGATACTATTTACCAGGGCTTGAGTTCAGTCACTGTGTCAACTCCGGATTATGACACGTTGATGCTCATTCAAGCTGCCAGACGTCTATACAACCCCGTCGGCAGTTCTGGAAAGAAACTGCCACTGCCAGTTGTGGTTGAGCTGAACCGCCGACTTGCTCTGGGATATGAGCGCTACAAGGATGACGAGAGAATCTTAAAGATTCGCGATGCTGTCCGGGACTACAACAGCCGTCTCCGCTACCTTAACCTTAGAGATCACCAGGTAGAGTACGCCAAAATGTCTCTGCCCAAGGTCGTTTTCACATTCCTATACCGCNAAGGCGTCCAGCGTCAGTGTTGAGATTTCTGAGATTATTAGCCCCACTGAACTCCGGATCAAGCGGCCTCTGAAAACTAAGCTTTCTATGCAGCAGTTGACTGGCCGGGATGACGTTACAGATGATGGTTCTTTCACCGATGCAACCAATTCTGGACCTGCGGCAGGATATGAGGGAACCAAGTACAAGTTAGCTCCCCACGTTGATCAGACTGTTGTCTACCATGCTGTGTTTGACCGTCTTAAGGCTGGTGGCTGTGTTGGTATCTTCCCCGAAGGTGGTAGCCATGACCGCACTGAACTTCTCCCTCTCAAGGCCGGTGTTGCTATCATGGCGTTAGGTGCGCTTGCTGAGGCTCCAGACTGTGGCCTGACCATTGTACCTGTGGGTATGAACTATTTCCACGCTCACAAGTTCCGTTCTCGGGCTGTTGTCGAATTTGGACCTCCCATTGAGATCTCACCCAAGTTGGTCGACATGTACAAGAATAACGAGCGTCGTGCCGCCATTGGTCAGCTCTTAGATACCATTTACCAGGGCTTGAGTTCAGTCACTGTGTCAACCCCGGATTATGACACGTTGATGCTAATTCAAGCTGCCAGACGTCTATACAACCCCGTCGGCAGTTCTGGAAAGAAACTACCACTGCCAGTTGTGGTTGAGCTGAACCGCCGACTTGCTCTGGGATATGAGCGCTACAAAGACGACGAGAGAATTTTAAAGATTCGCGACGCTGTTCGGGACTACAACAGCCGTCTCCGCTACCTTAACCTTAGAGATCACCAGGTAGAGTACGCCAAAATGTCTCTGCCCAAGGTCGTTTTCACATTCCTATACCGCGTGCTGAAGCTTCTTGTTTTGTCGATTGCTGTTATGCCTGGTGTAATTCTGTTCTCTCCTGTTTTCATCGCCACCAAGGTCATCAGTATGAAGAAGGCCAAGGAAGCTCTTGCTGGTTCCACGGTCAAAATCCAAGGCAAAGATGTCATTGCTACTTGGAAACTTCTGGTGGCACTGGCATTAGCTCCTACACTGTATAACTTCTACTCCATCATCATTACTTTCAAGGTTTACCAAGACCGCTTTTGGGGCTACGCACCGAACTGGATGCCGCTCTGGTTGGTCTTTATTAGTGCTTGGGTCTCGCTAGTTGCCATTACATTTGCCAGTCTGAGATTTGGCGAAGTTGGTATGGACATCTTCAAGTCTCTCCGCCCGCTGTTCTTATGCCTGGTCCCCTCCAGTTCCTACAGTATGGTCAACCTGCGTGAGCGTCGTAGTGAGTTATCCGCCCAGGTCACTGAGCTCATCAACACTCTTGGTCCCGAGATGTTCCCCGACTTCGGCCGTCGCCTCAAGGAGAACGCCGCCAAGAAGGTCACCGAGGCCCGTGACTCAGCCGTAATTGAACGTCCCACATCCGCCGGCTCCGGCATCTCATCTACCTCATCCCAAGTCGCCTCACCAGAGACCGTCCGCAGCCTAACCCAACGCGACACCCAAAAGTCCTCCCGTCTTCTCCCCCGCAACGACTCCTTCAGCAACATTGGTGGCCACCCCATGTTCTCCACCCGTCCCCCATCTCGCTCCCACTCACGTGACAGTTCTGTCCTCGACATGTCGGGCTCTTTTGCTACCTTGGATTCTAAAGAGGGCTTTGACGAAGCTACTCGTCGTATTCACGAGGCAATGTCCCTTCGGAGGAGAAAGACGGGTACTGGGAATAAAATGGTGATTGTGGGTGATGATGATGATTCTGATGTGGATCCCGAGGATGCCTCGGAGGTTGATGGGGATGAGACCACGTCGCAGTCGACTGAGGCTGTCTATGATGAGGCTCGTTTGAAGATGGCCTAGAAGGTTCTCATTGAGANTCTGTCCTCGACATGTCGGGCTCTTTTGCTACATTGGATTCCAAAGAGGGCTTTGACGAAGCTACTCGTCGTATTCACGAGGCAATGTCTCTTCGGAGGAGAAAGACGGGCACTGGGAATAAAATGGTGATTGTGGGTGACGATGATGATTCTGATGTGGATCCCGAGGATGCCTCGGAGGTTGATGGGGATGAGACCACGTCGCAGTCGACTGAGGCTGTCTATGATGAGGCTCGTTTGAAGATGGCCTAGAAGGTTCTCATTGAGACGACGCTTGCGTGGGCTCGGTGAGTGTGGAGTATGAGTATATATAGGTTAAGGTTAGGGTTTGTATGTTCTTTGTATAATCATTGGATTTGTGGTGGACGAAGAAGTAATACTTGCATGTTTTGTGTACCGCGAGTTTAGTTCACAATTTTTATTTTGGCTTAATACCATTCATTGTTTTGTTTTTTGACTCTACTTTGCTTCCGTGATGCTTCACTTGATGTGTACTTTTGATAACTCAATATTTTAAGGACAAAATCTATACAAGGGTATCATCTATTGGTAGCCAAAAACCGTAGCTACAACTTACAATGCTCAAAAACCTACATACATACGTACGCCCCCCCTCACTTCTTGGCTTTACGTCCCTTCTTCCCACCAACGCCGGTAATAACGGCATCTTTTCCATCTATCAAGCCCTCGGCCTCCATTTTGCGAACCTGCTCTTGAGCTGAGATGAAACCCGTCAGGTCCTGCACAGTCTCCTTCTCTGTCGCCAACTCGACCCGAAGCCGTTTGGCCTCCTCCTCAGCCGCGGTGCACTTGCGGTCAAGATGTTCAATGCGCGCCATCAAGCCGGTAGTGACCTGCTTTTCCTCGCTGTACGACTTTTGGAACTGGCGTGCAAGTTCCTGGGCCTTGACAGCACGCGCACGCTCACGAGTGGCTTCCTGATCCACAGCTTGGGTCCGGCGCTGAAGGGAGTCGACAAGAGACTGCGAGCTCTGAAGTTGAGATTCCAGGTTTTGGGAGATAGATTGCTGTTCCTGGAGCATAGCCTCGAGACTCGCAATCATTCTATCCTTTTCAGCAACAATCTCATTGTAGTGCTGAATTTGGCCAAGACACTGGTTGGCGAACATCTGGGTGTATTGGAGGCCGATAGCGTCCATGTTGCTCTGTGTCAATTGAGCGCTCACAGGAGCAGAAGACGACTTGTTCGTGGCCGGCTCAGGCTCCGGGACCTGGGTGTCGACATGCTTGTCGGTACCCTTCTGCCGAATCTGCCGATGGACCCACTTGTCGTCGGCGTAGTCCCAAACATACTGGGTCTCAATTTCCAGTGCAAAGTGATGAGCGGAGCGTGTCCAATGCTCCTTTGCATGACCTCCCTTGTAGCGGCCACATCCAACATGCCCGCAGATTAAACAGATCCACAGGTCCTCCCGAGTTTGGCAAGAAGTGCAGAAGTTTGCAACATCGCGGCCAAAGGGCTCTGCGGCAGGCGCGACATCCGCCAGAGGAGAAGCAAAACGGCACACGGGACATCCGCCAGTGGACCATTGTCCAAGGCACCCAATGTGGAAAACATGTTGACAAGCGATAGTTATCAAACTGTCATCCTCACCCATACGTTCCAGGCAAACGGGGCAAATGGGAGGCTCAGGCACCGGCTTTGTTTGCGAACTACCAGCTGCCTTGCCGTTGGCCGAAACTTTCGATTCGATGGGGTCAAAATTGATGGCCTGGAGGAAAACCACATCACAGGTGTGTTGCTAGAAACAAGAACAAAAAGTGTTAGAATATATGCATGAACATAACAGCTCAGTAGAGTAACATACCTCATCATCCTTTATATACTGACGCCCTTGAAAGTCTTTGCGAAAGTCCCGAGCACTGCCAGACTTCCCAAACTTGATAAGGATCAATCTTCCAGATCCACGGGCAGCAGTAACCATACGAATATGAGCAATCTGGCTCAACCACCTCTTTCCCAAAAGGTCACAAAGGGCAAGATGACCCACACAGTTAGGAACATCGGCGAGGCAAATCACCCGGCACTGCTCCTCTTGGTCACGAGTAAACTCCTCGCCATTAGTGATGTCAACGGGGAGCTCGCGATCTTCCGACTCAGCAGACTCTTTAAACAAGTAGGTGATTCCCCAGTGGGAGTCTTGAGCCGAGTGAATTCTGCAAAGAACTCCCTTGGTGTGCAGACCAATACCGCCATACATGGGACCAAGCTCTGTCTTGTCGGGTAACGAGATCTGCCCAGAAGCCGTAACAGCCATCAGAGGATCCATGGCTGCAGCCTGTCTACCAGCAGCAACAGAGGATGAATTGCCGTTTCTATCCGACATTCTGCGACCACCCGTGTGACGATGTCCGTGATGAGTATGACGCTTACCGGGGCCCGATTGGCTGCTCTGGCGGTGGTGATTATGGCTATGGTGATGGTGATGGCCAGTATAATGGCGCGAACGGTGCGGCAGTGGCTGATGGAACTGCGGCTGGGGAGCACACTGATCACTCTGATTATGATGAACAGGAACTGGATGCTGGTTCTGTTGCTGGGGACGAACCTGTGTTTCCAGAGGTCTACGGCGATGGCGCTTCGGCCAGGAACCTTCGTGTGGATGCGCTGGAGTAGTTATCTCGGGCGACCTTCACAATGAATATCAATAAAATGGAAAGGAAAACAAACAAAGTCGTAACGATTGAAAAACAAACTCAATTCTTGACACGAACTGACAACTTGAAAAGCAAGATTCAATGATATGATCTCCTAGTGTCGGGATGCTCAGGGAGAAAGTTTGTCTGTAGAACAAAGAAGCAAGAAAGAGTTTGTGTTTATTGACGAGCGGGGAGCCACAAGAGTAGGTATGTACAAGAGATGCGCAAAAGCGGTAATCGTGCTTNTAGTTATCTCGGGCGACCTTCACAATGAATATCAACAAAATGGAAAGGAAAACAAACAAAGTCGTAACGATTGAGAAACAAACTCAATTCTTGACACGAACTGACAACTTGAAAAGCAAGATTCAATGATACGATCTCCTAGTGTCGGGATGCTCAGGGAGAAAGTTTGTCTGTAGAACAAAGAAGCAAGAAAGAGTTTGTGTTTATTGATTAGCGGAGAGCCACAGGAGTAGGTATGTACAAGAGGTGCGCAAAAACGGTAATCGTGCTTAAACAACGAAGGAAAGATCCGGCATTGTATACTTCTTCAAGGAAAGAGCTTCTTTATATAGTGCAACAACAACAAAGCCGCCCCACTTCTGAACATTATTTGCAAGTTCGGCCTGGATAGGAAATAATCAATGAGGTCATAGGCTCTAAAGATAAACTAAACAAAAACGTCACGTGGTACCGGANAGGTATGTACAAGAGATGCGCAAAAGCGGTAATCGTGCTTAAACAACGAAGGAAAGATCCGGCATTGTATACTTCTTCAAGGAAAGAGCTTCTTTATAGAGTGCAACAACAACAACAAAGCCGCCCCACTTCTGAACATTATTTGCAAGTTCGGCCTGGATAGGAAATAATCAATGAGGTCATAGGCTCTAAAGATAAACTAAACACAAACGTCACGTGGTACCGGACCACATGATTGAAGCCGGCGAAACCCTATATTTGTACGGAGGGCCGACAGTTTGTTCGTCCGGGAATTTCAATCAACGATTATAGATTAAATACAAACCTCATCACCAGAAACCTATAGTTAACCCCAATTTTAGAACCCCCGCTAGGACGAGTCACGATAAGTTTGTTTACCCCACAAGTGTCTTTGGCAGCTATAACCCCGTGCACCATGACCCACCTGTTATCCCACTAACATACTCCATAATCAACGACATGACATTTCACGATATATGTACAAAGGGAAGCAAATAGATAGTTGACAAGTCAATAAGAGAAGCAATGGATAACCAGAGGCAGCTCTAAAATATCATTGATAAGGCTAATACAAAACAAAACAATCATGACGCACAGTTGGAAGGTCATAAGTCCAAGCCATGGCCGCAAAAACAAAAAGATATAATGGTCACAGTGAAACGTTGAGTTTACTGGCCACCACGAAGACGGAGAACCAGGTGGAGGGTAGACTCCTTCTGGATGTTGTAGTCAGACAGGGTACGACCGTCCTCCAGCTGCTTACCAGCAAAGATAAGACGCTGCTGGTCCGGAGGGATGCCCTCCTTGTCCTGGATCTTGCTCTTGACGTTGTCAATGGTATCAGAAGACTCGACCTCAAGGGTAATGGTCTTTCCGGTCAGAGTCTTCACGAAGATCTGCATACCACCACGGAGACGGAGAACAAGGTGAAGGGTAGACTCCTTCTGAATGTTGTAGTCCGAGAGAGTACGGCCATCCTCAAGCTGCTTACCAGCGAAAATCAGGCGCTGTTGGTCCGGGGGAATACCCTCCTTGTCCTGAATCTTCGACTTAACATTGTCGATGGTATCCGACGACTCGACCTCAAGGGTAATTGTCTTTCCGGTCAGGGTCTTGACGAAAATCTGCATACCACCACGAAGGCGGAGGACGAGGTGGAGAGTGGACTCCTTCTGGATGTTGTAATCGGAAAGGGTGCGGCCATCCTCGAGCTGCTTGCCAGCGAAAATCAGGCGCTGCTGGTCCGGGGGGATACCCTCCTTGTCCTGGATCTTGGACTTGACATTGTCAATGGTATCGGAGGACTCAACCTCGAGGGTAATGGTCTTTCCGGTCAGGGTCTTGACGAAAATCTGCATACCACCACGAAGGCGGAGGACGAGGTGGAGAGTAGACTCCTTCTGGATGTTGTAGTCGGAAAGGGTACGGCCGTCCTCCAGCTGCTTACCCGCAAAGATAAGACGCTGCTGGTCCGGAGGGATACCCTCCTTATCCTGAATCTTCGACTTGACGTTGTCGATGGTGTCAGAGGACTCAACCTCAAGAGTGATGGTCTTGCCAGTCAGAGTCTTGACAAAGATCTGCATACCACCACGAAGGCGGAGGACGAGGTGGAGAGTGGACTCCTTCTGGATGTTGTAATCGGAGAGGGTGCGACCATCCTCAAGCTGCTTGCCAGCGAAAATCAGGCGCTGCTGGTCCGGGGGGATACCCTCCTTGTCCTGGATCTTGGACTTGACATTGTCAATGGTATCGGAGGACTCAACCTCGAGGGTGATGGTCTTGCCGGTGACTATGTGAATAATGTGGTTAGCATTGATTCCGATGATGACAAAACAACAATTATATGTACTTACGGGTCTTGACGAAGATCTGCATTGTTGCGGTGATGGAGATTTGTCAAATAGAATGGATGATAAGGTGATCGGGATAGCTGTGTAGTAGGATATGGACTCTCAGTAAATGGGCAAAGAGAGATGGCTCGAAAAAAGTACAAGAGGGAAAAGAAACAAGACTGAAAGGTCAAAGGCAAACTCAAGAGGGGCTGCGCCCTTTATATGTGCTGGCAACTGCATGAGTAGCACAGCACTAAGTTCATTACTCAGTCATTACCTCCCGCCATGCCCGCCCTATCTGCGCCTACATGGAACCCACTAGCATCAACTACCCCATTCGGACATAACGGTACAAACACAGCCCATGTCGTCCCGCCACAAATGCATTCCAGCCGCCAAGCGCCTTCAAGAAAGAACGACTTTACAGGGCCATTGCAACCCGGGCGGTTTCGGCTTACAGGGAGCTTATGCTGACGAATAGGGCCGGCTGATGGCAGTTTACTTGGCTTTATTCAACTGAGAGGGGTTGTTTCCTGATGGTTATGGCTGGTTTCGGACACAGTCAGATCCAGTGGTATATTCATGCAGGTTCAAGGGAAACGATGCTGTGCGTTGGCCTTATTGAGTCACTTTTTGGAGGGGCTTGGACGGTTATTGGGCCCTGGACCTAGGATAAGGGGCGGGTTGGTTGGCGGGTTACAATGCCTAAAAGTCCCGATGCGACAGGCGATGATATCATAACCATTGATAAATGTCGCGACCAGTCGCAATTCTGAATCCTCTGCGCCAGACCAATCATCCAATACAAGTCACAAGGCTCCAATCGCCATAACCCCCTCTTTACTAACAAGCTCCTGTACTGCCATATGCATAGAACACCATAGAACTCAACGCGATAACTGCTATATTCGTCCCTACCAAATGTGCCTCTTTGCACATGTCGTAGCTTATCAACAGCGGTGAAGGCCATCTCACCAATGCAAGTCCCGTGTACCTGCGCTCAGGGTGGAGCACCCACTGTAATCGCAGGTCCCCGGTACCCATACCCCAGACAAACAGGCAACTGTACCCCACTTTGATGACCAAACCGGCTCTCCCTCCCTATCTTGGGAACAAAACAATCATTGAAACCAGCAATGACAGTCCATGATACATCTTGAGCAAGAGGCACTAAATCAGGCTCCCTCCAGGCCACCAGCTCACTAAATCCTACCACTATAATCTGACAAATCGCAATATATCACCAACGGCATCAACCCCGACAAAAGCCCACTCGGTGTCTTCAGCCTCCGCCGCAATCGCCGAGCCGTTTGTTGCCTCNAGACAAACAGGCAACCGTACCCCACTTTGATGACCAAACCGGCTCTCCCTCCCTATCTTGGGAACAAAACAATCATTGAAACCAGCAATGACGGTCCATGATACATCTTGAGCAAGAGGCACTAAATCAGGCTCCCTCTAGGCCACCAACTCACTAAATCCTATGTACCACTATAATCTGACAAATCGCAATATATCACCAACGGCATCAACCCCGACAAAAGCCCACTCGGTGTCTTCAGCCTCCGCCGCAATCGCCGAGCCGTTTGTTGCCTCATCCTATAGAACGCCTCATGGCCCGTCCGCGGTAGGGCATTTCACATGTGCTATATGTATGTACATGCACCTTGTATGTACACATACATTCATACACGATGTTTAGATGTCTCAAGACCCGAATTCTTCCCATCCTTTCCCCTCTTTCCCCCACGCCCGGTCCGTGTCCGCCGAATCAGCCCATCGTCGGGACTTCCGCATTCATCCACAGCGCCATTCTACATATGAGGCCCGCCTGATTACCCGGGCGCCGACCATGACGATTTTGCCTAGGGCAATGGAATCACCTAACCTCAATGTGTTCTCCTTCTCACATCGTGAGGAAATGTCAACCGGATAAAGTCTAAAGTAAATCTAGGCCTAACGTATTTACCCGGGCATATACTCCTACACGTATCTATGACATCCTCCGAAAACAACACATTGAGGCTCCCCAACGGTCACCCCGAACATTCGCCACAGCCACGTCCCGGTTTCCGTCTTCATCGTAGCACATCTTCCACCATATATCTGCGAAAATTCAGATACTTCGGTTCTATCCGATACCAAATAGTTGATCACCCCCCCACGTCAAATGGATTCACCTTGTAGNTATGACATCCTCCGAAAACAACACATTGAGCCTCCCCAACGGTAACCCCGAACATTCGCCACAGCCACGTCCCGGTTTCCGTCTTCATCGTAGCACATCTTCCACCATATATCTGCGAAAACTCAGATACTTCGGTTCTATCCGATACCAAATAGTTGATCACCCCCCCACGTCAAATGGATTCACCTTGTAGTACAAACACCCCCATCAAACCCGTCAAAAGTGGACTTTCACGATCCCAATATAGTTCTCCGTAGTTAACCCAAGCTCCACCCCCGCAATTTACGGCTTAAGCTCCAAAACCTGTTGTCGTGATATATTTGGATATCAAACGATTACCACATTTACAACACAACTACATAGAGCCCAATATAATGACAATATATAGCGCAACGCCGATGATGTCGTGACACTATCTTGACAACAATGACACCGATCCGATTCTGCAGCGACATCGCTGGCCTCAATAAAATGCGGGGTTGGGCAATCACTTGGCATGATCAATCACCTGACTCNCCACCCCCGCAATTTACGGCTTAAGCTCCAAAACCTATTATCGGGGTAGATTTGAATATAAAAAGCTTACCGCATTCAAAACACTACCGCATAAATCCCAATATAATGGCAATATATAACCCAACGCCAATGATGTCGTGACACTATCTTGACAACAATGACACCGATCCGATTCTGCAGCGACATCGCTGGCCTCAATAAAATGCGGGGTTGGGCAATCACTTGGCATGATCAATCACCTGACTCACGTTGGTCGATGCTAACCCTGTTAACATAACCCTATCGTTTGAGCACGACACATAAGATAAAGATAACTCTCAGAAGAAAAACAGTATTCAAACTATCAAAAGCGAAACAAATCAAACAATAACCAACACCAGATCGTAAGTCATAACCATCCAATCATAGAAGCNTGGGCAATCACTTGGCATGATCAATCACCTGACTCGCGTTGGTCGATGCTAACCCTGTTAACATAACCCTATCATTTGAGCACGACACATAAGATAAAGATAACTCTCAGAAGAAAAACAGTATTCAAACTATCAAAAGCGAAACAAATCAAACAATAACCAACACCAGATCGTAAGTCATAACCATCCAATCATAGAAGCCCCTTCATCCCACCCATCAATACACGACAGATCAAATTAAAACGTGAAAACCATTTTGAATTCAATAACTGGACCCTCTCAATAGAGAACCCAACAGATAAAGGGGATATGCAGGTCATATGTACGTGAAATCGTCCGTTACAGCAATAAACCAATAGGAAAGAAAAACAAAGAACGCAGATTCATACAACAGAGAGAGAAAACAAAAGAAATAAGAAAGAAAACCAAATAAAAAACAGAACACAGTCGTAAGGAAAGAGAGTCGTTACAGATCGTAAGATGAAATGCAAAAAAATATGCCCGAGGATGAGTGACCAAACAAATAAAGCCGAGAACCAGGACAAAACCGACAAAATGTGTCAAACCAACCCAGCGAGGCAGTCGTAACAAAATACAAGAAAGACCATATATGGACCCTTCGGAAAGAAATATAAAAACAAAAAGAAAGAGGAACAAAGGCTCTGGTTACTTGATCATGAGAACAAGGCTCCGGCCACTGGAGACGACACAGACACGTTCAGAAACAACACCGCTTTTTTGTACTTGCAGAAAAAAGATTTTAGTGGGACTTGATAACAAGCTTCGACAGGAACTTGCTAGACAAGCAATCAAAGTCATTCCGGTTGTACTTAGCCTCGGACCGGCTGCGGAGGTAGGCCTCGTGCTTGAGCACATGTTGGCGAACCTCGGTCAGAGCATCGCAGACGGCGGGGTTGTTGTTCAACACATGACCATGCTTGGCGGTATCCCATTCGGAGAGAGCTGGCAACTTCTGGGAGATAGCGTGGAAGAGACCAACAATGACACCAACGGGGGTAGTCTCCATGTCGTTGCAGAACTTGCTGACGGAAGCCGGGTCGGGGACACGGTAGTGGCAGTCAAATTGCATCTCCTCCCAAACAGCCAAAAGAATCGAGGCAAGCATAAAGATGGTGGGCCAGTTCTTGAGACGGTCTCCGCTGTACACTGAAGAGTAAAGAGTAGAAAGCTCCTCCAAAACGTCTTTCTGAAGCTCACGCCACATCTCGGCCATGGAACTCTTGATCTGGATGTTGATAAGAACAGGTGCGACAGTGCGACCACAGAACTTGGATGATTCTTCCTCAATGACACCGCTGTACTTCTCATCAGGCGAAGGCTTCTCGATCATGGTGATGTGCATAGTGAGGTTGTAGGCGATGACTAGCTTGAGGGCCTTGCGAATGACGGGGCTCTGTTCTCTCTTGTNGAACTCTTGATCTGGATGTTGATAAGAACAGGTGCAACAGTGCGACCACAGAACTTGGATGATTCCTCCTCAATGACACCGCTGTACTTCTCATCAGGCGAAGGCTTCTCGATCATGGTGATGTGCATAGTGAGGTTGTAGGCGATGACTAGCTTGAGGGCCTTGCGAATGACGGGGCTCTGTTCTCTCTTGTAATAGCGATGAGCAGTCTTCAGAATCTCGGTGATGAATGGAGTACCCTCAAAGTACTCGTCGACAAACTCCTCAAAGCGCTCATCAAGGTGCTTCTCCAGATACTCGGTGATGACTTGGGGCGAGATACCGGCTGAGCCAATGTCGAGAAGCTCAGTGCGGACTGTGTAGCTTGATGGCTGGGGCTCAGGAGGGTTGCTTTCCACCCAGTCGACCTCAAGGCGATCTCTGTCCATAACAGCAACCTCGCGCACCATAACCGGAAGGGCAAAACCGTAGCCGTGAGTAATCCACATAAGTGATTCGTTCTTACCGAATGACTTAACGTCGTACATAGAAACGCGGTTACCCGCCGGTTGACCATAATCGGCAGTCCAGTCCTTCATGAAGTAGTTGATGTCCTTGATGTCGATGCGAGTGCATGGTACCTGCCAGAGACGGGCATGCGAAGGCTGGCAGCCAGCGCAAGGCTCACCCTTATCGCAAGTCTTCTTGAGGAACTTGCAGCGAAGGCAAGCACGAAGCTTGCGGATTTCAGAAGCCTGCTTGCGCTGCTCGGGCAGNTAGAAACGCGGTTACCCGCCGGTTGACCATAATCGGCAGTCCAATCCTTCATGAAGTAGTTGATGTCCTTGATGTCGATGCGAGTGCATGGTACTTGCCAGAGACGGGCATGCGAAGGCTGGCAGCCAGCGCAAGGCTCACCCTTATCGCAAGTCTTCTTGAGGAACTTGCAGCGAAGGCAAGCACGAAGCTTGCGGATTTCAGAAGCCTGCTTGCGCTGCTCGGGCAGGAGAGGACCACGTCTGCGACCAACCTTTTTCTCACCAGTACCATCCTTCTTGCCAGTGGGTGATCTCCGGACGACCTTGACCTTGGAAGTGGGGCTCTTTCTAACGCCAGCACTGCTCCGGACAACGGCGGAAGATGGAGAGGAAGAGATAAGACCTGATCCATTACCGGGACTGCGAGACTGGTTAGATGAACGTGACGAAGAAGAAGCGGATGTCTTGATGGGAAGCGGGGCGGTGATGACGGCTGCGAGATCTTGACTGCTAGAGTGACTGTGGCTCATGCTGTGACTGTGGCCATGGCTATGGCCGTGGCCGTGGTGCACAGGCATGTGCATGTGGGATGAATGGTCATGGTAGCAGGCGTGGTGATGGCTAACCGGAGACCCGCTGTCATGATATTCTGAGCCAGTAGGCGAGTAAGGCAGGTTGATGTCACTGAAACCACCCATGGTTCCGGGGTCTGAATGAGGGCCGCTCAGGTGAAGGGTCTGGCCGGGGTTGAAGACAGCAGGCTGAGGGGTGGACATCATTCTCCAATCAACCATACCCCAGTTCTCACCGGGAAGACCATGGCTGCTTCCGGGAAGCGAGGCGATATCAATGCAGCTGCTGTTAGGAGAGCCAGAACCGACACTGGGAATCCGAGGCATAGGGCTCAACTGAAGCGGGTTGTTGACGTCAGTCCAGGCCTCTCCTCCGAGCCAACTAATCTGCTCCTCCATGTTGGGAAACTGGTCCATGGGAATACCGGCAGTCATGGCGGCTTGGGGGTTAGGAAAGAAGCCCATATTGGGGTTGTAATTGGTGGGAATGGCACTGAAGCCAAGCTGGGCGGTGCCGTCAATAAACCGGACATCCGTAGGCGGCATGGAAACTGGAATCTGGTGGTGGTTCATTGGAGGAGAGTGAGAATGGTTCATAGGTGGCGAGTGTTGTTGAATGACCCATTCGTGAAGCGTATGAACGCCGCTGGTGAAGGCAACAGGCGAGTGGTGGCTGGAATGTGGGCTGTTTTGTTGCGAGTGCGGGCTGGAGCACTGGCTGCCGTCGGAAGACATGTGGAGATGGGTTGGAGATGCGGCTTGTTGCTGTTGAAGCTGATGTTCGTCCATAAGAGGTGGCGAGTTTGGTGAACTGACAGAAGCAACGACCGACATGTCCAAGCCCATCTGCCAGGCGTGGGGAGGAATCATGTTGGAGATTGCGGCGGGATGAACAAGCTGAACCTGGGTTTGATGAGGATGTTGCTGATGAATGGACGGCTGGTGTTGGTGTGTTGACGGTTGTTGTGGGCTGATAAAGGCCGTATTCTGGACGGCGGCAAAGTCAACGACGGCGTTTGGCGAATTAGGCTGAGAAGTTGGTGACGTAGTGGTGACCACGATGCCGTAGTTTTGACCTTGAGGATCGTAGAGGGGCTGATTTGGCGAGATATCCAGATCCAGTAGTTGATGAGGGTCTTGTCCTCCGGAAGAATTGTAGTCAAAAGACATGGTGGGAGAAGAGGAAGAAAAGTAAGAGCGGATGGCAAGAGATAAAAGAGCGGTCGACAAGGAGGCGCTCGGGACGATGGGGGATGTAGAGGTCTCAAGCCAACGTCAGTCCAAGACCCGGCACAAGAAAAAAGGCTTGCAAAAGCACGGTGAGAAGGGACGAGCGAAATGGGGATCCAGGATAGAGCAAGCAACGGTGAGCGAGGGGGGTCGCAACAACGAGGACGAGGGACAGCGACAGATAAAGGACAACGACCAGGCCCCCGGACGGATAGAATGCAGCCAAAATATGCAGTGGCAGCGACCTGCTCTCTCTATTTCCAGTTCAACGAACGAGGGGTGATGGGCGGTGGACTTTGTGTGATAGAGATCGGTGGAGTGAAAGACGACAGGGTTTGAGAGAAAATAAGAGAGAAGGGAAGAGAAAAATAGCAACAGAGCACAGGAGAAAAAAACAAAAGTAAAAAAAAATCTGTGCTGCCGAGCAGGATAAGAGTCAGGGTTCGTAGAAACACAACGGATGGTGATATAAGAAGAAACAGAAATGGAGAAAGAGAAGATCGTGAGAAGCTGGTACAGACGAAGGAGTGGGAAACAGCAGCTGTTTATTCAAGTTACTACGGAAGCTAGAAGGATGTGGAGGCAAAAAGTTGCGTCAAAATAATACAGAGTAGGAGCAAAAACAAGGGCAGCAGACATGCCACAAAGGGCAAGAGCCGCAGTGATGATGCAGCCTGCAGGTTGCGTTGGTTTGTTGCCGCTGCAAAATTTGGAGCAGGAGCGAGTAAGACGATGAAGGGTAGTATCCTAGAATGGGAAACTGGAGAACCGGCTATTGGAGTGGTTAGAAGTTGTAACAAGGTTGACGGAGCGAGCTAGGTACAGGCAAGTTTTGGAGGCCGCGCCCAGCCCGAGTTTGGTTTCAACAATATGACGACATATGAGAACTACGGGTAACGATAACGTGAGAGTGGTAAGAGTTCGGGTGATGATTTGTTCTTGTATTTCTACATTCTCGGAAACATTTACTCGACGATACAGTGAAGAAAGAGACAAGGCGCAGTTGAACCCCGGAAAACAAGGCAGGCGTGATGGGCAAAGTGGAAGGGTTGTATAGGAATCGGCCGTCGTAGGGTCTTTCCCGGTCCGTGTATGCAGGTTGCAGCTAGCAATGCAACTAGACCGGGACAGTAAAACCACAGATGCAGCTGTGATTAAGGAATACATGTATTATACGGTACAAGATGAGGGGAAAGAGGTGGAGAATGACGGCTGCGAGATTAAGAGATTTTCGAAGAAAAGCAACAAGCCGTGTAAAGTGAAAGTAGGATGAGAAGGACCGGAGACTTGCATGCCATAGGAGAGGAAGAAAAGACCGAGAAGATGAATAGAACTGACTAGTTGAGGGGCTCATGACATTGTTCTCTGATATGGAAGCCATGCTACATACATTTAGCCAGGAACCTGCCCACTTTGTTGAAATCTAGGACATACAAACGATCTGTTGTATGTATAGATAACCCCACATTCACAAACACACACATAAATGTATCGCCCGTTCATGCATACCTAACCCATTAAAGACCGAAGATTACCCTCAAGCCAACCTCAAATAGGCTCCTACAGCCGGACTCGAGTAACGGACCCACGAGCATGTTTGCCGAACAACCACTCGCCACATCACGCATATTGACCAAGCTCTATCTACAGCCGGGCCATCAGTCATAACTAGAAGTCTCAAACTCGAGCCCATGCCATGGCTAAACCTCTTTCGCCAAGGTCCCTCTCGGCTGATTCTAATGGTGGAGGACGAGCCGGGCCTGCAAGCTGCAAAATGCAGCAGGGTTCCACTTGGAAGGGCTGGCCTGTCAAGCAGAGTGGAGTCCAAGTTTTTTTTATGTATGCACATATGTATCTTTTTTTGTCTTTTTGTTTGGAGAGAAAAGAACCATTCAGATTTGACCACCAGAGGTTAAAAGTGGAGGGCGTTGAACAACGTTGCAGACATACATAGATGCTGCTTGACGGGCCGAGAGCGGCTCATGGCAGAAACGACATCAAGTCACCACGAGGCATGGCGTCCGGCGTCCGTCGAGGAACACAACGAGACGACAGACGACGACAGACGACACATCAACTTTTGCTCGGGGAAGATCAAAAATAGGCTACAGCGAATCGCTGAGTCGGTCTTTGGGGTCGCTGCCGACCCATTTACTGGTGGCGTCAAAGCTAGGCCATGGATTAAATAAATATAGAGGGCTAAATTCACTTATGATACATGATGGCGTAGTATCAATATGGCAGAGTGCAGTAGTACAGTAGCGCAAGGCCCGGGTCCGGGACCAGGGCAGAACCGAATGCTGTCACCGCTCTTTCGTAAAAAGGCAAAAGAGGAAAAAGCACCTAGCAAACAAAACGCCCGGGGGAGTAACATAAAACCGGACAATTTAGAGCTGCAGGATAGGACAAGCCTCGACTGTATGTGTGTACACAGAAAGAAAAAAAAACGCCTGACAAGGTATCGGACGTTGTGTCGTCCAAGTGGCAGTACAGATGAGGCCTTGGTGGCCAATCAAGTGAGATAGAGTCACCAGTACTCGATTCATGGCTCGCCGATGACGACAATGACCATGGTTCAGTAGAGTTGTGGTGTTTGCCAGGCGATTGGCCAAGCGTTGGTCAATGCCGGCAATGACGCGAGAGTCAATCGATGGATGACATATCGCAAACACCTATGTAGATTGTCAATGAAGGGGGCAAGATAATTAGATAGAAAGGCCAAAAGACAAACAGATGGAAGAAAATCCGAGGATTCAAACAATTCATGCTCTCATAGCCACACTGGAGGTCTATAAGACAATAGGCGAATCGCCAGACTTTCAACGGCCTACATATGAAGGTTGCTTCATTGTGTGGTTATGAAAAGGCGGTGAGCTGTATTATCGGTTAAAACCTGTGGATAAACGAGGATACAACCTTCTATTGGCTATCAAAGTCTGGGACTTGGGGATGCAGAAACAGACCAAGAAAAACTGGAAAGCGGGGTCTGACTTGCACTGTAACCTTCTCATTCAATTCCTAAAAAGGAAATCTGTAAGCCTTCTTAGCCAATGATTGTTTAAAGCCCGCCCTAGGAGGCTTAGAACAAAAACCATGTCTTTTGTGGCGTCAAAGAGGATGTCAAGCTAAAGTCGTTGACACTTTCTAATGTTCTATTGTCTTTGGAACGACCTACACATAGGTTCTTCGCTCACAATGGCCAGATTCCGAGTTCTTGCCATTTACTGTGGATTTTGTCCGGCGTAACGCCTAAATACCACGCCATCATGCATGCACTGCACCCTCCATTATTGCAGCCTGTATCATTGTACCCTGTAGTGCACCACTATAATCCGGTGGTTTTGCGCCACGACCCACTGTAACATTGCAGCATGAATACCCACTGAGAGCTCTCCAAACGGGTCATCAAGTCCCCCCCAGCGTCTGGCGTCATAGCCAAACATGGTCGGTCGACTGGCCGCTACCACAACGAGAATCCGAGCCACGCATGTCTCGGCGTATGTACGATTGATCGTGCCGATGGCTTCCGGTGCTTCATTGCTTGCTATGTCCACCGTTGGTCCTGCCTGTACATACATACGTCTGCAACCAGCCAAAATGTGACCCTACCTTGACGTTATCAACCAAGCTCAGCTCAGCTCGGTCCACGGTCCACTCCGAACCCTGGACCAAACTACCCGTCCGTCTGTTCACACTTTTTCCGCCTTATCCACAATCGCCGTAAACCCCTAGTTTGCCACCCGGGCGTTAAACCCCGATCCTTGAACAACTGGCCCTCCAACTCCACCATGGTCGAGATGACAACGACCTTTCCATGCAACGGTGTTGCGGGATCGCCATGACACAAGTACAAGACGATAACGCCAGCATCACCAAAGATACTACATAGTACAGTGGCGCTTAGTCAGGCGACTTCGTTTCGCCGTACCACGAGCTAGTTTCATTCGTTGGGGGCCAGAAGCGGGCGATCAGTTAGTCGGTCAATTGTGTAGAGTTGGAGAATTTGGGGCCGGCGGTTGTGATTGCGGTTCTTTGAGATTGGTGGCGTTTGGGGGTTTCGAGAAGGCGTATGGATGGGCCCAGAGGCTTTCTAGAGTTGATACTGATGCTCATTTCGGTGGTGCGGGGTTTGATGACGTTTTGGGGGCGGCATGTCTGTACGTGCATACAATTACGGATATTGCATTTCCGGATATGAATCGCGGACGGGGTTGGATCCACCGTGTGATATTGGCTGTGTCAAAAGACAACTCCGGTCTGTGATATATCGGAGCCTGCACAGACTTTGATAAAGGAATAAACCTTGTCTGCCAGCACAACGTTCGTTTAACCAACAAGTCAATCACGGAGAGCCAGTCATCTGCGTGCTCCTGAAAGAAGCCCATGTCATCTGATTTCTTCTGTACCGAAAGTGATCCGTCTCCGTCGTCAATGAATCCCCCTTCCCCTCTATTGCGCTCCCTCAAGCTGAACCAGAAACCCACGGCCATTCTCGCTTCGTAACCCGGCTTTCATGCGGGGTATTCACACCACGACCAAGTCAGATCCGTCAAAGGAACCTTCTCGCCCATCGTTCGATCACCTTGGTAGGATTCCCGGACACTGCAACGCGCCGTTGCGTTGGGCTTCAATGGATTTCTAGCGTTGGGCAGCTATGCATGTATGTCAATGGGTGGTTTACTGTTCGGGCGTACGGGTCGGTTGGTCGGCGGGCGGTTTCGGGGAGTTGCACATATGTACATCACATGCGTACATACACATGTCGTTTGTTTACTTTGTCGACTTGGCTAGGACTACTCGTTAGTCGGAAAGCAAAGCGAATGTGGCGGGTACGTAACACATGCAGTTGAATATGACGCAGCATTTGTCGGACAATTCTTTGTTAGTGGACTCTTTATCGTCTATCAAGATCTTGTCTGACAGGTCGCCACTCGGAACATCACGAAAACCATCAAACCTTGAACCCTATCAACTACCCGCATACGTCACATGCGTCACATACAATATATCTGCATTCACTGTAAATGAATATCTGAAAAGGCTACCGGCTAAATTGAACCCGTCATGTCGGTGTTCTTCATCCCACTACCCGACTTTCTGTATGTACCTTGATTAATCAACCATCAAACCCCACAATCCAATAAATGTCAAGTCTAGGGATTGGACGGATTCTACCATCAATAGTAGGCTGCAAGGAGAACCAGGCGAAGAAGCTGGTTAAACCTGACTTGCATGATACCTAAACCGGGAGAAGATTAACAAGAAAAAAGTCTCATGGTCCATCTAGGCGACGCCTGATAAGCTTCAACCAGTGAATCACCCATGACTAGCTTTCCAAAGTTTCAAGTCTCTATTGGGGAAGGTCTATGCCGTACCCAGCCGTTAACTCCATTCATCACACACGAAAGAATCCAGCCTTATTCTTTAACAAAAACCCCGTGACACACACAGTCGGCTGCACTCATGCAACCACCCAAAGAAGACGAACGGAAAACGAGGCCTGATAGAAGTATCACCCAAACCTGAACAATGTTGCAACAACAGCCCCCAAAACCAGTATGCTGACCATCCTCAGCCAGAGACACTTATCTGCACGAATCTGTTGGTTCCCTTTGAAAATTCACGACATCGTGTCTTTCATTATCAACCCACATCCTAGGCCCCCCAGCCACCCGTCTTAGACCTCTAGCCTGTTAGGGTTTAACGTAGGATTTGCAAAGCTTTATACCTAAATTGCCTGATTGGGACTTTTGACTTGGCAAGGAAACCGCCGACGACAACCCGGATTGGGTATGGTATTCCATAGGCAGGATAAAGTTAAACGGACTTTGATGTGGTCTTCTTGACCCGTGGCTATACATACATATACGATACAATCTTCGGGAATACCCAGTATCTTTCAAGGTAACACTGACGACGCCTTGGTGCATATTGGCGGTTGTTTTTGCCGAGTTCTAGATGGACTGATAAGTCGCTCTGTATCACCACCACCGGTTCCCCAGCGTCAGACGGACTCGAGGAAGCTTCTATGGGCAGTAGACTTTACTGCTACGGGCGTGTCACCTAACAACCGCTAATCTGTGTGTTCAGTGCTCGTCTTGTGACGTGGTGGAGGCGTCCATCTCAAGTGTCATGGAAGATTCTTTTGTATAGGCTCTCGATGGAATTCCAGGTGACTCCATCGATTTGTCCGTGCCAATGCACGCCATGCCGTGGTATATCGAAGTCTGAATCGTGGTTGGCTAATTACTGACCTGTTCAACGTTAGTAGTTCACTAGCGTACACACAGACGGGAACCAGCGTCGACGGGGCGGAAAGTATAGAGGGCTGTGTTGCTGCTTCGTCACGCATTGACTGGAAGCTAACAAGGCACGGTGTATGCACAGCATAGACTAAGTATTCACTATATCAGTGTATTCACTACACTAGAGCTCACATGATTGAGTGCAGTAGCGGCACAATGTGCCTCGGTTGTGAATGATGCCGTTGTCAATGGTTGACTATTTGAGATCCAAGAGCTGAGGGAGTAACAGCTGAGGTAGGCCCCGCAGGTTTGCGGCCATTATACCCTTCGATATTCATCCGGATGTGCAAATCCCCGCAATTTTGCCTCCGCACCACCACGAACTATACTAGTTTGGAGACCAAAGGCAAATAGACCGCCCTACTTCTCAATCTTAGTCATATTACCATTCCTGATATGCCCTTCCACACCTCACCGAGTCCCATTGTCCGCGTGTGACCTTTCTCCCGGAGACATAGAAACAACCAAGTTTAGTTTATACCCGTGGTCATGATATCATCTTGCAGCATCACCCGTCCCTGTACCCCAAATTCATCACAAAACCCTCAAGAAAACCCTTATGCGGGTCGATAGTGGGCCACGTCAGAGAAGAGGCCCGCTCATTGTTGGCCAAGTGCATCGGTTGTTATGCGTAGTGGTATCTGCATCAATAGGAAGGTCACAGGGCAGGAATGGCCAGTCCGGAGGATGATGGACTATGCAAGAGACAAAAAAGTATGTTTGTAGGAAGGAAGCGGGGGTCCTGCTGAAGCGAGAGACCGAGGGGCATCTGCCCCGGCCGTCTCCCGGCACGAGTGTTCGGAGTGGGCTGGGGTGGCGTTACGAGTGGAGTTGTAAGCACTTCTAGGCAGAGATTTACAGGTCAATTGTATGTAGGTGGGTGGGTTATCAAGGGACGTGGCAGTCGGACCAGTGGGTTGCAACGCCAGGGCGAGATTATCCCTTCCTGACCCGTTACACAGGCCTATAACCGAACAACAGCAAGCCACGCACTCTTTTGCGTAGGCGAAGTCTGTGATGGCATTACCCCGCTCGTGAGAGTTGCAGTTGTATGTACGCGGATAGGCAATCACGGGAGTCTCTCCTCGTGGTGCAGCGATCTGGGGAAACGAACGAGCATCCGCGGTTCTTCGACCGCTTACAGAGATATCTATCATCGGAGGCATTATAATGGGATATTATACACATGTACATGGAGGACACACCGCTTTTCATAATCAGGCATGAGGCGGACGAGTCGATGATTGCGTCGGTTGACCGCCTTTATCGGTGGTGGTGGGCGAGGCCGTGGCCTTTTGGTATTGTGTGTGTGTATATGTGTGTGTTTGGAGAGCACATATGAGGCACGGGCACGTGAAACGCCACTGTCTCTGGGCGAGACATGGTGCGTTTGTTGAGCGGTATGCACTGAGTGTCTACAGACAGGTGGCTGTTTGTCCGGCGATTAGAATGTGGGGAGCATTTGTGTATAGTGGACGAGAAGTTGTGGTCCTCACATGCGGAGTTTGAAATGATGTAATTAAGGCCGTGTGTACTTTCTTTACACAATGGAGTCATGAACCTGGCATATGTCTAGCCACAACACCCGGCATACATGTCTACGTAACACATAATTCCCATAGTTTAACAGAGGACAGACTCGAGACCATCTACCTAGGCGGTCAACTAGAAGGGAGGACAATCAGCAGTTGTGGCTCGTAAGCAAGCGTTATGTTCCACAAGCCATATCTAAACAATCNACGAGAAGTTGTGGTCCTCACATGCGGAGTTTGAAATGATGTAATCAAGGCCGTGTGTACTTTCTTTACACGATGGAGCCATGAACCTGGCATATGTCTAGCCACAACACCCGGCATACATGTCTACGTAACACATAATCCCCATAGTTTAACAGAGGACAGACTCGAGACTATCTACCTAGGCGGTCAACTAGATGGGAGGACAGTCAGCAGTTGTGGCTCGTNCATGTAGTACCCCGCGCAACGGTGTATCTGGTCAGCTTGTAATTTGACTACATGAAGACTAATAGAGAGTTAACCGAGACAATGACTCTGTTTAAAGTGGTACATTGGTGTGGGTATACATTTGATAATCACGATCTTCAGTCCATTAGGGAACTTGAGTTACAATCGGCCGGTATTCGCGTGGTTGGGGTAGAACTTGGTTAGTGAGTACTGGAAGACAATGGCAGTTCCACATAACTTATTCTTTAGCCATCACGATACCTTTTAAAGATTTTCTCGTGGTCGATGTACATCACCTTCAACCGGCCGGTCATCACCGGTCTATCCCGCACATCCGTTGACGTCACTGCTCATGAACCCTAAACACTCCTAAGCATATGTTCCCAAGCATCCGTATTCCAACTTTGTATTCAGCAATATTTTTCGATAACAATCTTCAAAGAAGAGTCCATAGCATTGTTCTTTGTTTCCCTTAACATTGTTCTCCCCGGATCTTCCGCCATCTCCATGTAACTCAAATCCCCGAAGATTACCCGCCGCTACAAATTGGCCGAAAAAGTGGGTCAGCTAGCCGGATTGGGCCGAATCAGGCAAGGGTGTAGAAGGTGAAGCTCATGATGATGAATGGAATGAATGGATTATGAAGCGCCAATTGACTGTTTCCGGGCGGTGATTTTTGGTTGGAGATCTGTTTGTCCAGCTCCCATTGTTAAGGCTTGCATTGTTCTCTACGATACTCTTTAATCAACTGGATTGTGGAAATTTCTTATCCAGGAAGCTAATTTTTGCCAGTTCCAATCTTCTCCTCTTCTCACACTTCATTCATCGTGAGATTCGACTATAACCTCACAAACCGACAAAAATGGCAACTACAGCTCCAGCTCCCGTTTCAGATGATATCTGGGAGGATATCGATGATTCCCCATCAGCTCCCGTCATCCCACTTCTGTATCTCAGTCTCCCGCCTATCGTGGACCTTCTTGAGACTTCTACCAGCGTTGTACAAAACGAGACAGTCCGCGATGTCATGCCCTACTTGGCCGGTGACCTCCCCAAAGACGCAGTTTTTAATTCCCATGGAATTCCCTCTCTTAACCGGAAACGCATGGTGGGTTTCTTGAATAAGGCCCTCGGGGGGCTTCCATCACCGTTTTATGCGGCGGATGCCTCACGGCCATGGTTTTTGTACTGGTGTCTAGGAGGGTTAAGGCTGTTAGGTGAGAATGTGGATGGACACCGTGATGGTATGATTGCAACTGCAAAGTACCTTCAAAACGAGACAGGTGGTTTCGGTGGTGGTCTGGGTTATGACTCGCACTTGGCTACGACATATGCCACGGTGCTTTCTCTGTTGATTGTTGGAGGAAAAGAAGCATATGACACGATTGATAGAAAAGCCATGTGGGAATGGTTGTCTCTACTGAAGCAAGAAGNACGAGACAGTCCGCGATGTCATGCCGTACTTGGCCGGTGACCTCCCCAAGGACGCAGTCTTCAATGCCCATGGAATTCCCTCTCTTAACCGGAAGCGCATGGTGGGTTTCTTGAATAAGGCCCTCGGGGGGCTTCCGTCACCGTTTTATGCGGCGGATGCCTCACGGCCATGGTTTTTGTACTGGTGTCTAGGAGGTTTAAGACTGTTAGGTGAGAATGTGGATGGACACCGGGATGGTATGATTGCAACTGCAAAGTACCTTCAAAACGAGACGGGTGGTTTTGGTGGTGGTCTGGGCTATGACTCGCACTTGGCTACGACATATGCCACGGTGCTTTCTCTGTTGATTGTTGGAGGAAAAGAAGCATATGACACGATTGATAGAAAAGCCATGTGGGAATGGTTGTCTCTACTGAAGCAAGAAGACGGTGGCTTTGCCATGGTTGATGGTGGAGAAATTGACGTCCGGTAAGATACCAATACCCTCGGAATATTTCTCTGTATTCTCACTGACATGTATACAGCGGTGCTTTCTGTGCAACAGTCCTCATATCACTTCTTAATTTGCCACTAGAAATCGCCCCAAGTTCCCCGCTCAAGGGGAAGGTCGATAGCTCTTTCAACTTGCACACTAACTTGGGTGACTACGTCCGTCGCTGTAAGCTCAAGCCTCTTCATTCACATCGTACGACTATTCACTGACCTTGACTAGGCCAAACCTACGAGGGTGGTATTTCCGGTAAGCCCGATGGCGAAGCTCACGGTGCCTATGCCTTCTGTGCTCTTGGGTGTTTGACACTTATCGATAGTCCCTTTGACACATTTACTCGGTACGTTTATAACATCTTCAAGTCATGAGGAACATCATCTAACCCTTTTAGTTACTTGAACGTGCCGAGCCTCATTTCTTGGCTCTCTGCTCGTCAAAATGCCCCTGAGGGTGGTCTGTCTGGACGTACCAACAAGCTTGTTGACGGCTGTTACAGCCATTGGGTCGGTGGCTGTTGGCCATTGATTGAGGTGGTTCTTAACGGTCCGGCTATCGAGGGCGCTGCTGAGTCTGAAAAGCCCTATGTGGAGAGTATCATGAGTAGAGAGGGACTTATTCGTTACATCATGTGTTGCTGTCAAGATGACCAGTTAAGAGGGGGTCTCGCTGGTATGCGTGACAAGCCTGGAAAGTAAGTTTTTCGGTGCCTTCACCGACGATAACAATCTGCTAACCATAATGTAGGGGATCTGACTGCTACCATACTCTCTATGTCCTTGCTGGGCTGAGTGCTGCCCAGCATTACTGGACTGTGTCTGCCGATGCTGATACTGGCAAATATGATAAGTGGAAGGCTGTTCCATATGAGTTTCCCGAGGGGCCCATATTCGACAAACAGGCTCTGCTTGAACCTATTCACCCGGTCTATGTGCTTCCCGTAGAGGCCGTTAAGAATGCGAAGGCCTATTTCAAGGGCAAGCCGGTTATCTAACGTATTCTAAGAAGGGTGGCTACTTTTTGTTTTTGGCGCTCGGGATATCTGGGTCATTTGTATGTACATGATGTTTTCTTCTTTAGCCTTGTTTTGTGATATGTGATACTGTGCATGTTTAGTCCTCNCACCCGGTCTATGTGCTTCCCGTAGAGGCCGTTAAGAATGCGAAGGCCTATTTCAAGGGTAAGCCGGTTATCTAACGTATTCTAAGAAGGGTGGCTACTTTTGTTTTTGGCGCTCGGGATATCTGGGTCATTTGTATGTACATGATGTTTTCTTCTTTAGCCTTGTTTTGTGATATGTGATACTGTGCATGTCTAGTCCTCGTGGTTCTCACCGCATGTCTTCTTAATGGGCCTTCCCTGCTCGGCTACAGACAGGAACCGCAAGGGATACCACTACTCATTATTTCTCCGCACCATACATCTGTAGCTGTCTATTCTCCGCCATCGCCAACGCCAAGCAAAAGGGGGAGTCCAAAAGGCATGCAGGATACTGTCCACGCGGACACTGCCCGTGCAAAAATCAACGATAGATCTGCGGCTTCCCACAAGCGACTATAGGAGTTCATCTTCCCGAGAAAGCGAAGACACGGCTAGTGACACAGCGAGTGGTAAAGGAGCTATAGGTGGTGGTAGATGTGGTTCTCATTTAGCTGGATTGGGAACATAATGTGGTACTTGGGTGGTTTCCAATGGTGCCCTCGGTTCGGGGGTGCGTGTCGGAAGGTTAGAACTGGGGTATCACGGACGTGCTTTGTTGGTGGTTACGACGGTGGGCCGCGTCGGGATGCAATAGATTTACTGGGCTTGTGGGGGACGGACATTGACGAGGGTTGTCCGTTTTTTCTGTCAGATATCACACGACGAAATGAGGTGAGTCCGTATGTACATCACATCACACTGAATAGCCACATATTTGAGTAGGCATATCAAGATACACAGATATATGTTGAGACAGTGAAAAATCTGTTTGTGGATTCTACATATGTACATATGTATAAAGGATGATCATGTTTCGTGGCTTCGGTGGTACCTTCCGGCTAGCAGGACACATATGAGCTCATTACGCAGGAAATGAGAAAAGAGGGGCTCGTAGGATTTCATAGTGGGATGGACATACTGTACATATGTACATATANTCAAGATACACAGATATATGTTGAGACAGTGAAAAGTCAGTTTGTGGATTCTACATATGTACATATGTATAAAGGATGATCTTGTTTCGTGGCTTCGGTGGTACCTTCCGGCTAGCAGGACACATATGAGCTCATTACGCAGGAAATGAGAAAAGAGGGGCTCGTAGGATTTCATAGTGGGATGGACATACTGTACATATGTACATATATATATGTACATATATGTACATGTGTCTGTTGTATGCTCACATATATGTATGTCCAATCCAATACCTGCAGAAGACCGCACAAGGAAATGTGGATTTCAAAAGGCACAAGGTGGCTGGTAAGAAGAGGGGCCATTCCAAGCGAACCTCGCAATGGGCAGTCTATCTCCCAAAAGAAAAGATGAGCTGAACAAAAGGGATTATCTTTGTTCAGTAGCCCTGTGCAATTGCGTCATGTATGTAATGTATAAACATACATATGTACAGTAACGCAAGCATCCAATATCCCTCCCATCATCATCATCAATACAACCCTCCAATCCAACAAACCCTAGTCTGCCGCTCTTGCCCCGGTCAAAATGGACAGTGGGGTCCAGGGGGTGGAGAAGGAAGGAGCGGGGATCGATTGGGCTTTGATGAGGGGATCAAGAGACGGTGAGGCAAACGGGCCGTGATCATGGACGGTAGGAATGTGTCAACATCGTGAATCTAAGAAAAACCAAGTCTCTTGGATGGTTTTTGCAAGACTATGGCCGACTAGTTTTCCCTTCACCCCTCGTCCTATATCAAAGGGAACGAAACAAGTAGGAGCTATAAACAAGCGGATATCTTTGTAAAAGGAAGGAAAGGCCGTGTACCGGGATTTAGGGTTCTTAGGTTATTCATTTAACCCCGGTGATACGTACGGGTTTCCCTATTTGGTTAACAACCGGTCATGACGACAACGACGAGTCACTTTCNCTCTTGGATGGTTTTTGCAAGACTATGGCCGACTAGTTTGCCTTTCACCCCTCGTCCCATATCAAGGGGAACGAAACAAGTAGGAGCTATCAACAAGCGGATAACTTTGTAAAAGGAAGGAAAGGCCGTGTACCGGGATTTAGGGTTCTTAGGTTATTCATTTAACCCCGGTGATACGTACGGGTTTCCCTATTTGGTTAACAACCGGTCATGACGACAACGACGAGTCACTTTCCACGTTAAAATGTGCAGCTATGGATGGATCCACATGGAGAGAAGAGAAGCTATGTATGTATCTATGTATACTTCCAGTTGTTGGATGCAGTAACTCTTAGCACATGAGACATATGAGGAGATTAAGCTAGAGTCTAAGTGATAAGGTATGTACTGTGATAGAAAAGACGTGTTCCCTCGCAGATGTAATAACAACTGCCGGGCTAGACTTCTGTACAAAGTATTCCGTCACCCAAGCTGCGTGGGCTTTCTGATTCTCCCTACAGGTATGTAGGTCATTGCTTAATGTAGGAAAATTTAAATGTCACCCTACCAATGGGCGTTTAACTGGTACGACATTAGATGGATGATACCGTTCCTATGCATCTACACCAGGCTACCTTTTTTGATCGAGTCTTGATTGAATCTCCATGAAACGCCTGGACCTATGATATACATCTGTACCAAGAGTCTATTTGATACAACGGTAGATAGCAATGGTGTGCATATTGGGCCGGTGTACTGTAGATACCGTGGAGACTACGTCGGACAAAGCGTCCAGCTGGGAATCCCGAGCTTCTCACAGTGGCAAACTCACCTGATACGGCAAACATTAGCCACCCAGTATCAACCACAGACAAGTCCAGGCCGACTATCTATCCACCACTTCCCCAAGCCCATGGCGGCCTAACCAAAACGCCCTTTTCGGGCCTACAGCACCTTCCTCGTCATCCCCTCCCCGCATGCACCCGGCCGCCCAACCCGGCCGCATATCAAAGAAACCCACGATCCTCACCGAATCCTCCCCTGCCACGCCCCCACCCGACCAAAGTCAGTCTCATTGCCTCTCCTCAAAGAGCCACAAGCCAGTTAGTCAGTCAGTCGGTCAGTCACTCACTCAACAGACCAGTCAGCCCAAAGCCTTCCCAGCCAGAACCCACCCCAAAGAGGAAAACATAACCTCTCTACCGTTACAACCAGCCAATGAAACCGTCGCGACGCGCACTGCCAGACCCGGCCTTATGTCGACAGGGACTGGTTTTCGGGTACATGTAACGCTGTGAGTGGTCAGTTTGCTGGATGTGGGGGCCGTCTGATACGTCGTTTGGGTGGCGGGAGTAGGCGGATGTCGTCGCGGCTGCGAAAGGTGTTGAAGAGGTTGAAGAGCAGCCTGCTCAATAGGGTTTAATTGGGGTCGGCTCTCTCGGCCGGATGAGGGGATCCGACTGCACAATTATGACTTCATGTGACTAGGTTGGTACATTTAGCGAAGCCATAGAACAAAAGTGCAATATAAAATGCCGCATCTAGTGGTATGTACTCCCGTACAAGTCCGTCTATCCAGCTGAGGCTAAACCCTCGTCCGTCCCCCTCGAAAACGCAAAAGTTAGGGTCGCCCGGTAGCTTCCAGAAATAGACTTTTTTCCCTTTTGGGGCTTACACGCGAGGGGTGAAATCTGGTTAGAAATTTCCCTTTTGGAAAAATGTAAAGGAAACATCAGATGAGGGACGGACAATTAGGCCTTTGCAGGTGTCGAGTAACCGTTTCGGTGTTGTTTGCTTTCTGCAACGAAAGGAGATGGACATGTTGATTCCGCAGCTATCCACATGAACGACATGCAGATAACAGGGAGAAATATCAAAGGGAAAAAAAATAAAGGGTTAACGCCGTGGCAAATGCGTGCAGAGCTGCATTTTGCTTTGTTTTTGATCATTTGTAACCCAGTGCTTGCTGATGGACCCTTATGCATGAGGCTTCCTTCCATGTTGGCTGTTTTTGATGGATGTTGCCAAGATGGGAGGGGCAAAATTGAGGAGAGGTGGTAGAAGGCTTATTGGCAAACTCATACGAGCAGACCGAATGCTCCAGAATGACCATCTTGTGGGGAAAGAATTAGGATTAGGAGGGGTATACCGAAGGTGTATTTGAGTTTTGAATGTGTGTCTTTGGCGTGCTTGCTTACAGATTCCAGGAACTTGACTGGCTGCCAAGGCACAAGACATGACCTTGTTTCAAGACTCAAAATCAATGACCGAATGTGTCATGGTATCAAAGACATGTAGACTGCCAACTCACCATGCATTGCACACCGACAAGCCCAAGGAAAAGGTGACCGCGTCAGTCAGCTCATATCTCCTCTCTGGGACAAGTCCCATCCCATCCCAGTCTTCTGGTCCATCCATTGACGGGTCGGATTCTGCCAGGCCCGATTCCCCAGCATCGGACATCCCATCTCTTGGGATCTCTTTGATAACCCAAGATCGGGAGAGTTTTGTATGGGAAAGCTTCATCTTGCCTAAATACAATCACAAGGAGAACCCCTGCGCGGCAACATGCACGGCGGTGGGTCGTCAAGCAAAGATTTCATCTTTCCAGATACAACACCTCCTCTCTCATCTTTTGTTACAAGCCTAATATAGTTCTTGCCTTGTCATCCCTTGGCTATTGCATCTTCTTCCTTGACTGAGAAAGTTCCATGCTGGTATATGACCATATCCAGACAAAACAACTTCTTCATGTGGCAAGTTGTTCATACCACACCGGTTGGGTTGGGCCGTTACGCAGCTGCATGCCAATGTCTAACCCTAACACAGAATCACAGTCTCGACTTCTTGGTTCGGTTGTTTTTTTTTGGCTTCCACTACTTCCTACGATTCTATCCCTTGGCTCCTGTATAAGAGAGCAGTACAACTCGAAGTGGGGTGTGGAATTGGGGGATGCATATTTATATGCACCATCATGTAGCGTCGTGGGAAAGGCGACCTGTCTCTACAGGGAACACCGCGCTTTCCAAGTTGGCGGTGAGTAAAGGAGAATGCAGCAAGTCTTTTGTCCTTTTGTATGTGTGTGTGGTTCTTTTTACTTGCATAGTTTTTGGTGGTCTTGTCGGGGTTCCTATATTTGTTGCTAGACCTTAGTTGCCGTACATTGGACCCATGGAGCGGGGTCAAACAAAGGAGGTCCTAGGCGTTTGTGGATACCCGGCGTGCCTGAGACCCGAGGATACCTTTGTACCTATATACACCATATTTCACTGTGTGTCTCTCCCCATCTATCTCCCCCACCGCCGTTACTCTTCACCGACATCGCCCGATGTCTTGGGCGTGCAGAAGACCTTTTATGTGCTGGCCAAAAGAGAAGATGGAAAGACAGCAAAACAAGGCGCCGACGGCACTCTAACTGGTGGGCTTCCGGGGAATCGTCTCGGCGGCACTGAAGATTTAGAGGTTGGGTTTACTATTGAGTGGCCCGCACGGGCGTATGTGTTGTAATCCGAACGGACACTGATGGTACTTGCTGCCCACTTGTTCCGCCCGGGGTGTCTGTGTGTGTTGTATATGTTGTACATCCATATACCTGTACGTTTGTACATATCCATCTATACAGGATGCTAATTAGTATCTACGAAGCAACAACAATAATGCAACCATAACACCTATTGGATACGATAATACTACGGACCGGCCGACGGGCCTCGGTGTTCCCATGGCTTGCGGACTCGTTTGCTCAAGTCCATACTATCCGAGAAACGTTAATGACCCCGCCGGCGTATATGGCGTGAGTAATATAACAGTTCGAGAACAAGCACTTTGTTCGCCACCTCCGACCAGCCAAAACGCCAGGACGACGTGGTTGCTCCTCAGTGACACTACTGCATGTGGGTGCAGGTCTTCTTAATTCCCGTTTGTGTAGAAAGTCGTAGGTGCATGATGGATGATGGGATTGTATCCGGATATGGTGAGTCTTTTTTTTTCCTTCCTGTGCCAAATTTTTATAGCTTTATTTTTTTTTTGCTTTGGGCTTCTTCTAGGTTATTCCTGTGAGACATATGCGCACATAATGTCGGTCCCAAGTAAAGACCCGTTACGGATTCGGTCCTAATGACATCGTGAATAACCCTAATCGGGATAACCCGCGGTACTTGTCCTCGAAGACGTCACGATCCTACTTCCTTGTCTCCTTCCACCAGCCAGGTTATTTTTCTGCACGGGGACGGGGAAACGCCGATATTGAGTGGAACCGTCAGAAAGCTCTTTTCACGTCTATATACAATGTATATCTCGGGGGACTCGCTCCACTCACGGTCCATGCCTCGCGGTCAGTGGGTTGTTCGTCCCCCCGGCGGTATGTTACCTTGTCGCCTCTGATATCACTGTTCTCCGCATCACGAGCCACCGCACTTACTGCTCGGGTCTCTCTGGACCTTCCTTCAAAGCCTAAATACTGGCGATCAACCTGGCCTAGCCCGGCTTTCACGGTCACGGTTATCCACCAGGCCAGACTACCCACATTAATCACAGGAATTATGTGCGTTCTGTACATATGTATGTACAAATGTGCTTGCAACCCACAAGATAAACCCCCCAAATTTACACCAAGCTCTCTGTCCAAATCTGGCAATGATGACTGCGAGGGGGGGTGTGAACCAAGACTTCTCGCCTTCCAAATAGAAAACAGACTCTGTATATTTGCATGTGTGTATGTACCTTCTATCCTTTTCTGTGACTTTTGCCAGAAATGAATCGGTCAATAAGCAAGCAAACAAGAAAGCCTCTTTCCAGAATTTGGCTCTTTCTTTTTGCTCGTCTTCTGATGCAACCATGTCAATAGGATGCCCACCTAGCAGTCTGTAAGTAAAGACAAAAAATTGTTCACGTCATCCATCTGAAAATAGATCGTTTTATTCGGCAATTTAGCTTTCTGACATCATACATACATCCATCCATCCCCAGGGTCCTTGCTTATTATTTTCCACGCATTTTTACTTGTTTTTGCTCGTCCTTCCGTCCTCCTGTCGTCCATCGGGACGTCAAAACGTTGCTCGTCGCTCGCTTGATTCTAGGCCCGTTGGCTCCTACTTCCTCTTGAACTTCCTCTGGGTCCTACTTTTACCTTTTGGCTCTTACCTTTTGGCTGTTTCTTTTTGCCCTTGCTTCTTGCTGGTTGTCGCCATTACTATTGCCCTGGCGACTGGCTACTGATCTTGCCGCCGTGTGTCCCTGTTCCTCTGGCTGTTGGTGGTCGCCGTGTGCAGTTCCTACCATCTCCACTTGCCACTGTGATTTTGACCTTGTCGATGCAGTATCCGGGCCGCAATAGTATATAGTTTGCGTATATACCGCACTCTGACTATATCCTTTGCTCCTCTTTCTTCTCTCTTTCGTCTTTACTTGTCCCATTCATTTATATATTGGCTTGACGACCACTTCATTGTCCTAGTCATCTCACTTGTCTTCATCATCCCTTTTATCGAATCGATATCATCACATTAGCACACTTTGATCTACTCGCCCTTTCTATTTCTCTTTCCGGCAGCTATTTACATTTTGTTGTCCATCTTTGGTTACATCTACACATCTTACCGGTCATTACTCAAGATAACTTCTCTTTCGGCACATCATTCTTCAACCCACGCCATCAGCCGTTTTTCTTCACGCCCCTTGCCAAACTCGCCAAGCTCACCAAACCCCGGTATCTATCAACCAGCTCTTTGCTTCAACTATCGTCATCATGTCTGGTTTCTACATTGAATATCTCGAGAGTAAGTCGATTTTGCACTCGTCTTTTGCATCATCCCTTTTGTCTTTGTCAATTTGCCCCTACCTACCTACCGACCTAAAAGTATGCAACCTCGCAAGTCGTCATCCCGTCAACCAGAGCTTGCCAAGCGCCCAGACCACCAAACTCGGCCTGTCAACTTATGTATGGCCCGATTTATTAATCTCCGGACATTCCTCGCCCCACTACCGATTATCCAACGCACAAGTATCAAGCAAGTTCTTTTCACAAACGCCACGACCCAACAAAGTCTCTTGATTTCATCAAAAATGCCCCTTGATTCTTTGCCACCGCTTTCGCTAGCGTTGGGCATCGATGCATCAAAGGCTGAAACGGTAGTCACTTAGACTACATATCAGCCCAACCGGAGCATGCACCCCGATAAATGGCATGGCATATAAACCTGGTTTTTCAAAACTCCGGAGCAGTGTCTGATTGGTCCGTGGCTCCAGGAGTTAGTTGCATCCATGGTTCCACAGTCCTGACCAAGCCCGACTTCTGCCCCATCATCTCACCGGATGGCGTGGACCTAACGACACCTCGTACAAACCCAAACTTGATATATCGCTTTCATTGGTCACCACCCATATTTCCAGACAAAGAAAACATTATTCCCTATACACTTCGGCATAGCAATTTTGTGGTTCTCGATGCTAACTGGTACCCCTTGAAGGTCTTTGCCGCCGTCGCGGTTGGTCTGATCCTATCTACGATATCTCTCACGGCTCTGATGGGTGTGCCTGCTATGTTCTTGTCAACGGCCGCAAGTATCAAACCGATCTTTCTTACGAAACTCCCCAACTAGCCCGTGAGAACGCTGCCATGCGTGCTTTCATGGTGTGCCGCAACTTCAGTGTCAATGGTGGTATGTTGGCCCGCAACGGTGTTGTTCAGGGATTGCCAGCTCCGAATTCTACTATGGTCGCTGGTGTTGGTATGCCCAGAGCCGGCCCTGGCTTTACTGCCCCTCAAGCTATGCCATCTCACCAAGCTCACCCACGCATGGGTCGCTCTGGCTCATCCAGCAGTTCCAACGCCTCGTACGACTAAGCAGCCTATCTACGTTGGACAACTTTAAGCTTCGATCCATTACCACGTCCGTTCCGCCTTCGCCCTTTTTCCAAATTTATCTTTCCCGTTCGGTTTCTATTTTCCTTCTTCGCAAATACACAGACGGCTGGATAAGCTACACAGCTACCCTCTTTCGGTTCCAGAACTCGTGCTCAGATTGCACATGAATCCACCGTCACGTCCGTTCTTAACTCTCTACTGCCTTTTATTCCTCTTTTTTTCTTTTCCTCTTTCTTTCTATTTTCCTCGTTTTCTATTTCTCCCTGCTGTTGCTTACCGCCGGTCCCGTTCTCCTTTATCTCATCCGTCGGACCAATCACGTTGCCATCCGGGCCTGTTGTCGGGATACTACCCCACAAATTTGAGCCGAAATATCGGAATAGTGAAGCTCGGGACACCTGGTCGGACATGGCCCAGGGTCACTAAAAGCACTCATGATTTTCCTCAGCACTCACTGTACTATGCCCATTTCGCCGTCACTACATATCATTGTCACGTCTATACACGCTATTCTCTACGATTACTCTACACAACTCAACCATATATAAATCTACGACCTTCACGAATCCCCTTTTTTCATTTTCTCTACGTCACATTTCAGTTATGGCATGTTGCCTTTTCTCTTTATGGATCTTAACCTCCCTCTACCCCTCTTAAAAATAAAATAAAGATTGTTCACTATAGAAGATTCCTTGTCCCTCATTGACCACATGTGTGTTATTGTATGTAAGTGATTTGGTTACAGATGTACCCCACTCTCTAACAAGTTCTTTGTCCGACTATGGTGAGATTAAAGTTGACGTTCAGCTCGAGACTCTGATTGGCAGATAATCTGACACTGCGACGCAAGCTGATGGTGTCGTGCTGTCTAACGATAGTTCGCATGGAGTAGGCGTGGCTGGACTGTGACATTCCGGAGCTGACCACGTCATATAAGTTCATTATAATTACATGTGGCAAGTGACGGTTACAAGAGTCGGTCAAGAGCATATGTGTATATTGCTCATGATTGGTCGAGAGGTCTATTCCTCAAGTTTGGGGGTCCTCATTGATCCGAACATGTCATTGGTTGGAATATTGATTGGAATCAGTCACGCTAAGAGATGAGATTGGTCCAAGCTGAGGCTCAGGGTGTCTTAGATGGGGTGATCTGGTTCGTGGTAGAGATCCTTGGGGCGATTAACGAGCCAATTATCATGGTTCGTCGGGGTGAGAGATGAGAGGTTGGTCGTGATGATGGTCACGAGACTGGGGTTTGGTGTGACGTGAGAGGAACCCTGGCTTGATAGGTCACGTGGAGGGAGGGAATGGAGGGACGGAGACGGTTGAGTTATGGAGGTTGTACATATGAGGGGATTGGGGGAGTGAGGTGGGTTGAGGGAAGTTACACTTGTGGTGGGCTGGGATGGAGTTTTGGTGGGACGGGTCGGGTTGGGCCGAGACGGAGGGTATCGGTCGGGGTACAGACTTGGATCTTTGGGTGTTTGGGGATTTTGTTTCGTAGAAACGAGTGCGTGGGTGATATTCAGGTTTGTGTGATTTGTGGAATGTGGTTTGGTGGATGTTGATGCGTGGATGTAGGTCTACGGTGTGTCTTGGTGCTTGTGACGGAGGTTCCCGTTGGACATGTCACTTGGGATTTGCAAGATGTGGTTTATATGTTATGTTATATATGCTATATGGACAGGCTACTTTGATTCAATCTGTTTATTACATGTGATATAATCATCTCCATTGACAACTTTACCTAAGCGGAGTTACGTTATTCAGCGTCATGATCGATCTTCTACACAACGATACTACCAAGCCAGCTGAGGCCTCGTGCTATGAACCAAAGAACGGCTATACACGGTCTATATTCCGCTACCGTGCTTACTTATCGTAAGGCTCGTTGTGTCACATATGAACAGGTCCCGTTCTTGCATCTGGTTCTGCATCGCGGAAGCACTCATCCCGCGCCGGTTCACGGGTTAGCATCTTGATAATAACCCTATGTCCTAACGGTAACAGTATACCCTTGTCTTAGGGTATATTCATCTGAAGGGTCTTGTCGAAATGGCACAAGAGGTTAGTCCTGCTAATCAGGTTATAAATGGAACACTACTACTACTACTGAAATGGCACAAGAAAACTCGCTTCTTTAGCCTTAATAACCGAATCATGATGGATCATTGTTATTTAATGCAAGCGGATTTCATTTCTAGTTATATGGCCATTGAAATCCACCTCATAGCCGCCGGTTTTTTCTGTACTTTGTCGTATTTCTGCACGGTGGCGGCTGGATTTCAATGTGGATGATGGAAACGGCCGAAGGAGTCCGATAGCCCCTGGGCCCCTGAGTCGGAGGAGCTTCCATTGAGCTTCGACCAAGATGGCTTGCGTTGTTTAGGTGGGGAATGAGGGGGCAGGAAACTTGTAAGTTTGGATTTTGGATTTTGGGAAGATTATAGGATGGGTGTAGGTTATACAGCAGATTTCTGTCAAGAGAAGTATGTACATATGTATGCATCTTGAGTCGACGTTTGACGGAGTCAGATACTGATGGACTGTTGGTTATACTTGTTGGTCTCACGGGGTTTTGTATGTACATATCACGTTCACACCGATTGTTCCCTCGCGATAATCATCACTAAACAGGCCACCGGGGGGGCTAATTTGGGTTGCATATTCCAAAGTTAACCACCACCCTCAACATCATCGAAATCGCCAAGAACCAACATGAACAGTAAAGATTCTAGGACAAAGTCAAAGCTGCCATCATCGTAGATAGACAACTACTACAATCCAAACTTTTCCCCCCTTTCTTAAAGTTACCATGGAAGGGTTACAGCGGGGCAAAACCCCGCAATCAATTTCCATCTCTGCCTCGATAAATCAAGGCGGCGTGAGGCTATGTTAATTNGTTAACCACCACCCTCAACATCATCGAAATCGCCAAGAACCAACATGAACAGTAAGGATTCCAGGACAAAGTCAAAGCTGCCATCATCTTGGATAAACAACTACTACAATCCAAACTTCCCCCCCTTTCTTAAAGTTACCATGGAAGGGTTACAGCGGGGCAAAACCCCGCAATCAATTTCCATCTCTGCCTCGATAAATCAAGGCGGCGTGAGGCTGTGGTAATTGACTACTACATTTTCCCACAATATTTCCACAAAGTGTTTCCACAAAAGAACCCGTCCGTAATCTCGGACAAGAAGAACACGACAGTTGTGACATGCGCAAGTGGCCTTCCTTCGTGGTTCCTTTTGTCATTCCATATGACACAAGAATCGGCGCTTCCCACGATCCGATTTGTCTGTTAGGAACACGTTTCCATTTACGGTAGTTATTAGTATTTTTGGTTGTGAATTTCTTCTGGTTTTGGCCGTTGTTGCCCATTTCGTTTGGGAGGGTGTGAAACAATGAAGTTGGTGGGGGAGGACTTTGTGTTTGTCGATCACGTAGATTGTGGCTTTTACGACAATGAAGGCATGGTTGATTGACTGACTGACTGTGAGACGGAATTCAAAAATTCAAACTTGAAGTATTGAAATATTCCGTGGATGGCCGGTGGTGGATTACATATTAGGCCAAGCCACAAGTCACAAGTTGGGACGGCCGACAGGGCCGGATAGACGAAACAATGGCAACAACGAAACTTGAAACTATAACACACGCATGCACGCCGACTATATCATAGGGAATGACGGGTGCGCCTCCCTGCATACATGTGCATTCAACGGCAAGAACCAGTGCCTTGAGGAAAATTTGCGTCATTCATGTCAGGCCCCCTCGTTTGGCGATGAGAGACGACGACGCCCTCGTGGCTCGTCAAACGCATTCACTTACTTGGGTTGTTAATTTTTTTTGAAGGTCCGGGTTCGATATCGTGGCATGTTCACCATTTCTCTTGCTTGGTGGAAACTTAGAGACATGTGTACATACATTAGTGGGTGTGACGGTCTACCCTTGTCTATACCTGCAAGCGAGATTCTTATGGGAAGACTATAAAGCAATCCTGCAAATATTGAGTTTGGAATGTGCATATTGGCCATGTTTAAAGAGAAACACTAGATCTGACTTAGGATGTCGTTATATATGTACGGCGTAAGCAGTTACGACATCGTATTTGGTCACCTGTGAATATAAAAACCCAACAGATATCAGTCCGAATGTTGAACGTCAGGCGATGCATGCAGCCTTACATCTGTGGTTGTATAGACACTGCCCCGAACATCAACGACCAACCGGGAGGCACGAGTCCCAACGTTAGTGGGTCTCATATTATATGTACGTTTTGCATCTCTAACAGAAGACGCGCGTGAATGAAACACCAGCCAACGAGATATAAGAGTAAAAACTCCATGTCAAGACCGTCGTCTCGGTCTATGGACAATAGATCAAGTCATCGTTGGCCGTTTAAGAACCTATTCGATCGTTCCCCTCACTTGCTTCTGGCCTTGCTGTCTTTTTATGATGGAGGGGGCGGGGCGCAAGACTTTCCAGGGGTTAGCGTGTCGGAGTTCTCTCTGATCCATGGGCTACGGTTGGCGTAAACGGGTCTTGGCTTTTTGGCAAGGGGACATGTCGCAAGTTTGTGAGACCGTTGGTTCTTTTTTTCTGGGTAGAAGAAGCCATGTTGGTCTGTTGAGGAGTCGATTGCTTTTTTGAGCTTCCGGTGACTTTCAAGTAACGATCGAGACCATCACTAGCGAACTATGGGACCAAGATATAACCGGCAGTAAGCGATCCACAACGGTTTACTATTCCGTACGAAACAACCGGTGGGGCTATAGTTAATTCGACCCCACGTAAGTTGTCATATCTCTTCCTACAAGATATCTTGCGGCTCTCATCGTAGATGCCGAGTAGGAAGCAAAACCTCCCCCCTCCTCCCCCAATGCTACGATGGGATTACCGTCCTTTACCGCCCGTGCTTTTTTGTCCTTCTATGCTGCCCTGTGCATGGCGATTGCCCACTCGCTTTGTTTTCCCTCGATTCTTCGGCGCAAACTTGGTCACTAGCTTAGCGTGTTGAAAGTCATGATTGACAGACAAGAAAGCGGAGTGTGATTGGATCCCGCCACGTCGCCATCCCAAGTTCCACTTTCTGTCTATGAGGAATGGAGAAAGGGGAGGATGTAGTAGGAAGAGGGGTCTACAATAATGGTGCTATTTCTAGAAGTATCAATTATATGTCCATATGTCGGACAACCAGCCAGCTGAGCTTGCGTGCCCACATGGGCGAATTCCTGTCGTATTGGCGCCCCGGAACAAGACGACCTGTCCATCAGGGGAAACAGCCGAGTCGGTGTCTTAGTTTGATTGTCTATGGTCGTAAATATGGCTGCAATACCACTGTTGTCTTGACCAACAAAGCCTCATGTTTTGGCTGGTTACATGACAGAATGTCAATAACCAGGCTGGCAAGTATTCATACAGTAATATCCAGATACAATACGACACCGTAGGAACAGAAAGCAGGCACAGGCGCAGGAGCAGGAGCAAGAGGGGAAGGAGAGGGCGCGAGGGGTCAGATCGTCATGTTTAGCTCTTGCGTATTTTGCTTCTTTCTTTGTATGGCTGGATATATTGGAACCCATGTACAAAAATGGCCATAACTTGTTTCGCCCTTGGTGTCTCTAGCATGGCCCTCAAGCTCCAGGACACGGAAGTGACTTATGCTCATCAATTACCTGCTTGCTTGCTTGCTTAACTTTTGTTGGCTCTTCACTAGAACTTGATTTGCGGCGGATCCACCTTAGGCCTTGCGTACTTGGCTCCTTTCAGCCTGGGGCCTCGCTTGAACCCTTGCGACATAGCTGGCTCTTCGCTGTATGGCTTCTGAATGGCTCCTCCGCCCCGGGGCACTTGACGTGACCTAAACGTGACCTAGTAGCAACGCTCGTCGCCATTTGTCCGTGCCTGTAGTTGGCAAAGTGTCTCTGAGTTTGCTTATAACTTCGCCATCCCGCGCCATCCCGTAAATTCCATCTTTCCCTTTTTCTTCTGTTTTCTCTTTGAACTCAACAACTCCAATCTTTTTCTACATCATCAGCAATTGTTTTATCCTTCACCTCTTCCATTCTTTAGTGTGTGTTTGTTTGTCATAGAATCGACAATCAGACTCTTCTTTCTATACCTTTTTTAATCACTCTTTCTACACACATTCACCATGAAGGGTATGTCTCCGTCGTCCCATATCCGCGTCATCTGCTATTGCTATACGCGCCACTTGACTGTGATCCGCCGCAATTGTCGCTTGACATTTTGACATCTGCCATCTCCCGTCTATCTACGGAACACGACATCAACTATAGATTGCGAACTTGTCGTCTTCTATCTACTTTGTCAAGGGCGAACCCCTGGATTGCAGTCAAAAGCTTGACCGACAAATGTCCCTTACATAGACTAACATCTCTTCTTCAATACAGCTCTCATTCTCGTCGGTGGCTTCGGCACCCGTCTTCGCCCTCTCGTAAGCAGCGCTCTGCCCCTCATCATTGTCGCCAAATTCATAGCCAGTCGCAACTAACACGTAACCCCTCATTCAGACCCTGACCCTCCCCAAGCCCCTGGTCGAGTTCGGTAACAAGCCCATGATTCTGCACCAGGTCGAGGCCCTGGCTAAGGCTGGCTGCACTGACATTGTCCTCGCCGTCAACTACCGCCCCGAGGTTATGGAGAAGCACCTCGCTGAGTACTCTGAGAGATTCGGTGTCAACATTACTTTCTCCATTGAGAACGAGCCCCTTGACACTGCTGGTCCTCTCAAGCTTGCTGAGGCTGTCCTTTCCAAGGACGACACTCCCTTCTTCGTCCTCAACTCGGATGTTATCTGCGACTACCCCTTCGAGGAGCTCGCCAAGTTCCACAAGTCGCACGGCAACGAGGGTACCATCGTGGTCACTAAGGTTGAGGAGCCCTCCAAGTACGGTGTCGTCGTTCACCAGCCCAACCACCCCACCCGCATTGAGCGCTTCGTCGAGAAGCCCCAGATCTTCGTCGGCAACCGTATCAACGCCGGTATGTACATTCTCAACACCTCGGTCCTTAACCGCATTGAGCTCCGCCCCACCTCTATCGAGAAGGAGGTCTTCCCCGCCATGGTCAAGGACAACGAGCTGCACTCGTTCGATCTCGAGGGCTACTGGATGGATGTTGGTCAGCCCAAGGATTTCCTGACTGGTACCTGCCTGTACCTTTCTTCGCTTGCCAAGCGCGCTCCCGAGCAGCTTGCGCCTGCCACTGAGCCCTACGTTCACGGCGGCAACGTTCTCATTGACCCTACTGCCAAGGTTGGTGAGGGCTGCCGGATAGGTCCCAACGTCACCATTGGTCCCAACGTCGTTATCGGCGATGGTGTCCGTCTTCAGCGCTGTGTTCTGCTTTCTGGTTCCAAGGTTAAGGATCACGCCTGGGTCAAGTCCGCTATTGTCGGTTGGAACTCGACGGTCGGCAAGTGGGCTCGTCTGGAGAACGTAACTGTTCTCGGTGATGATGTTACCATTGGTGACGAGATCTACGTCAACGGTGGTTCCGTCCTTCCCCACAAGTCGATCAAGGCCAACGTCGACACTCCTGCCATTATCATGTAAAACATCTATACCCATTTCTATTTCATGATTATTTTCTTTTGCTTCATTCTTGCTTTCAATCTTGCCTTGCTTTTTGACAGACAAATCCGGATAAACACTTGATTGCCTTGGCTTTTTTCTCCTTTCAACCATGCCCGGGTTTGGCTCTTTTTTTTTTCTTTTCTTTTCTTTTCTGTCTGGGCTCTTGAAAGGTTTTGTCGTTCGGTTACTCGGGATGGCTATCTGACGTGGGCCTGTTTATGTTCCCCCAGTTGTGTTTGTTTTGTGTTTTCTATATAAACTATAGAGGCTCTCCTTCCTTTTTTTCCCTATTTCCTGTTGCTCGTGTTTTCTGGTTAGGATTTCTTTTGGCTTGTTTAACTGTTTTTGTTGTCGTGATTTTACTGGGCTGGGTTGGATTGGGCAGATTTTTATGTACACGGTGAAATGGATTTTTGATTTTTTCTTTCGTTCTTCATGTATGCATGTAATGTATTTCATAAGCAGTGTTATCAAGATGGTCGACGTTTTTCCGGTCTGAAGTTGTACATACACATGTTGTATATGCAACACGTCCCTGGACCCAAAGTTGAACACGTGGAGTCTGTGGAGTAAATGTCAGGGGCAGTCAGTACCCCACTTCTGAATGCAATGTGTGTGGATCATACATAGGCTTATCGAAAACCGACAATAAGTGAAGATATTTATACCCCGCTGAGACGTGTTCATAGCACATACGACCATAGCCTGCGGAAAATACGGGGTCCCGTCTGCTCCCCCATAGTCAAGCCGCAGAGCGCTGGATTAGTAGTACGGTGGGTGACCACGTGCGAATACCCGGTGTTGTATGTTTTNCCCAAAGTTGAACACGTGGAGTCTGTGGAGCAAATGTCAGGGGCAGTCAATACCCCACTTCTCAATGCAATGTGTGTGGATCATACATAGGCTTATCAAGATTGACGATACGTGAAAATATTTATACCCCGCTGAGACCTGTTCATAGCACATACGACCATAGCCTTCGGAAAATACGGGGTCCCGTCTGCTCCCCCATAGTCAAGCCGCAGAGCGCTGGATTAGTAGTACGGTGGGTGACCACGTGCGAATACCCGGTGTTGTATGTTTTTTTGGTGTTTTTATGGATTGATTAAGGACATTGAGGGTACATAATTCGCTGTTATATTCATACAAAATCACAAAAAGATTGAAAAAAAAAAACTTTTTTAACATTGCAAAAAAGGCCATCCATGTGCGACTGGTTTCGCGGGATACAACGGCCATCAATATCTAAGAAAACAAAGTAGAAGCCCAAAAACGCCAAAAGAAAAAAACCAACACAATAGCCTACACTTTCCCGAGTGCACAGCATCCGGGACCATTATCCTACTCCCAAATCGACTAATCTACAGCTCGCCCATGGAAAGTGCGCGGCCGTTCATGGCATAGAAGAACAACAAGATGAGAACAAAGATGATAAACAATTGCGCAAAGGCAATATATGTCAACACCTTGGTCGTGGCCCAACCCTTCTCGGGAGCCTCAAGCTGGCTGATAAGAGTGTCGCACGACTTTTGAAGGTGGTTAGCCTGGTCGCTTTCCGGACGAGAACCGTGACGGCAAGTGGCTCGGAGACAGCAAGGCTCACGAAGCAGAGCAGTCAGGTTCTGACCTGAGGCAGCGCGAGAAATGGCCACCTGCGACTGGATGCGGGAAAGGGCGTGCGAAGACTGGACTCTACCCAAAGGAAGCTTAATCCGTTGCTGAGTGATAGTCTTCGCGCGAGTACGAGTCCCACCCAGCTGAAGGCCATCTTCGTCGTCGGATTCTTCGGCAATAGCTTCCGGGAAAGTGTGAGGGATGTTTTCCTCGGCAGCTAAAATAGCTGCAACATTCGCCTGAGTGACTTCGCCCGTCTTGGAATCCCGAATGTTGTAGGTACCAGAAGTCCAGCCGATGCTCATGTGGACAGCCTGGGTCCACTTCTGGAACAGCACACGACGACGGTGCTCTTCCATCTGAGGGTCGATTCTGTGATCATTGGCGTTGCGACAGGTCCAAGCGACGTCATCAAGGGAGTCCCAGACATCAAGAGCCAACCCGGCAGCAATAGCGGCACCAAAAGCAGTGGTCTCGTTCATCTTAGGGATGTGCACGCTAAGACGGGAAATATCAGACTGAATCTCCATAATCAAGCGTGAGTTAGTGACGCCTCCATCGACAGCCAAGGTCTGCAGAGGATAGCCAGAATCGGCAGCCATAGCATCAAGAATGGCCTTGTTCTGGAAGCAGATGGACTCGATAGCAGCGCGAATAATGTGCTTCTGCTTCGTGGTTTGGGTGATACCAAACATTGTGGCTCTGGCATCGTCAGTCCAGTAGGGAGCAAATAGACCAGAGAAAGCAGTCACAAAGTAGACGCCACCATTGTCGTCGTTTCTGGCGAGGTCCTTGACCATATCCTGGACGCCCTTATAGCCAAACAGATTGGCAGTCCAATTCAGGCCAGAGCCAGCGGCAGCGATACTGCCTTCCAGTGCATAAGAACAACCATGTTTACCGAAATCGTAAGCAACGGTGGAGACAAGTCCGTTCTTGGAGATGGTCGGGGTCTCGCCAACATTGTACAAGAGGAAGCAGCCAGTCCCGTAGGTACTCTTGGCATCACCGCTGCGGAAGCCCCTATGGCCAACAAGGGCGGCAGACTGATCACCCAGAACACCAGTGATGCGACATCCACGGAGGGGACCGGAGCGGATCTTTCCGTAGGAAGTAGGGCAAGATGATGGGCAGATCTTGGGGAAGGTGACCTTTGATTTGTCGATGGAGAAGAACTGAATCAAATCATCAGCGTAATCTCTAGTCTTGAGATCCATGAAAAGAGTACGCGAGGCATTGGTGGGATCAGTGGCATAAACGGGGTTGCCACCGTTTTTACGGCCGTTCAAGCAGTAGACAAGCCAAGTATCAATGGTACCGAAGCACAAGTCTCCGCGTCCATAACATTCAGCGACGACGGAATCATTCTCAATCATCCAACGGAGCTTAACGGCAGCAGGATAAGTAGACAACTGCATACCACAACGGTCCCGGAACATGTCTGAGTTTTCCTGTGCGCGTAATTCTCGAACAAGTTCGCGAGTACGGACATCGGACCAAACGATAGTTGGACTAATAGAACGACCGGTTTTTCTGTCCCAGACCACAGTGGTCTCACGCTGGTTGGTGATTCCAATGGAAGAAATCTGATCACGCTTGAATCCCTGGGCAGTAAACCGTTTTAAAGCCAGTTCCATGCATGTTTGAGCATCGTCGAGGATAGCTTCAGGGTCCTGTTCGTGCCATCTACAGGGAAATAATTTTGTTAGAATATATGTACTATAATGATGGTTTGACAGGCTAAGGAACAACTTACCCATCGTTGCGGTAGATGTTAGTCAATTGTTGTGAGGCTGAGGCGACGACTTCACCGATGTTGTTAAAGATGATGAAGCGAGTAGATGTGGTGCCTTGATCCAGGGCTCCCATCCAATGAGTGGCTTCCTTCTTTTTCTGGGTGAAAGCAGATGCTTTTGAGGCCTGACTCTCTTGTGAAGGGTTTTGCAACAAAGGCGAACGCTCAGGAAGGACTGAAGACATTGTGAAGATGTGTGGGTAGTTGGTTTATATGAAAAGGGGAAGATCGAAATGGCAAATAGTCTTGTTGAAGACAAATGTTCAATGACGAGATGAAGTATGGACAAATGTGAAGATGGGTTGACGGTGTGATTGTTTTCAAAGCAAGTGATGACACAAACAAGTGTGAAGAGTAATTGCTAGTGTTGTTGAGATGAGAAAGGGTAATTATGTATGAATGTAGAAGGTGAAGTTGTAATGGAAGTAATATCAAGTGAAGTTGTTAAGGAAGTAGTATCAAGTGAAGTTGTTAAGAAAGTAGTATCGTGAGAGTGAAAAGATGTATAGAGTTGATGATTGATAGAGAGGAAAGAAAGAGGTGACAAGTCGGGATCAAGCGGTGGTTTATATGTTGATGAAGGGAGTCCTCTCAAGCCGTTCCGGGAGTAGTAGAAAGTTGACGTGCTCAAAACACTAGAGACATCGTGGAGGTCACAAGACTGGTAAAGTTAACAGACAATTTACCTACAAAACACGATAGTACACGCCCCCCCCTCGCTCTCGCTCACATCTAATTCCGGGGTAGACGGGCCTAGCCCATGGGTAAGGTTTAAATGGGAATGAGGGGTGTATATAGAAGCTAATTGGGCAAGGTCACCCAGGTTGGAGAACATGGTTCCGTGGTGGCAGCCAGATTTGACAAGGCAGCGGGTTCTAAAAAAGATTAGATTTTACTTGTCAAATAGGTTGCATTTTTTTACCCCAGACGCCAGCATGTGCTTGAAATAGTGTGCTGGACCGTCTGTGGGGGTAAAAAAAAAAGTGGATTAATGTGGTAGGAGTTCACGTATGTTTGTTTGTATGTACGGGTGTGGGATTAACGAATTCCGACTGGTTGGTGGTATAAGCAGGTTTTAGAAACAAACCGAAAAAAAGAGGGGAGCATCCCAAAACGGAAATGTAGATTCATTCCCCAAGTTCAAAATGAGAGTCAGACGGGAAAAAAGTGCCTACATACATAGGTGAGCGGTTACAAGATCGTGACTTTTTGAACATATCCAAAAGCACCAGGAACTAAAGGTGAATCTTTAAAGACAATCACTGACGTCAATTGTTTTTTTCCGTAATAGTTCATCATGTCCATAGGTAAGTAAACACATAAGAACCTTTCTCCGCACAAGTGACCTCGTGATTATCTATTTCCCAGGTCACCAAGCCGCTTATTTGCCACTAGAAACCAGCTCTCCCGGTAAAAGTGCAGTAAGTTCCGCCAAGTCGGACACCGCAATGACGAGCTAAACTGGGGGGGACGATGGAGGTGATGAAACTCATGGTAACCGAATTCTACACTGACGGCTGGTACTGGGAACGAAAGATGCGGGGTTGACCAGATGCGACGGAAAGAGTAGGGTCGTAAGAAAGATGAACAGAAAGCTAGTAGTGTTTGGGAATAGCTTGTTATCTTGAGCCTTATTTCCATATACCTCGGGAAGCTTTTTTGACAAGCTTATGGTGATAGATGAAGATATATACAAAGTACAGAACCATAAAACAATCCAAAGAGATATGGTAAACTGAAATCTAAACTTCCCCAGATTTCTCCTTGTAACTCGTATCCTCGCAAGTTTTCTCCTTTTTTTCATAGTCCCTGCACTTTGTTATCTCATTCTTATGTTTACACGCCCTCTCCCTTTCTCACATGCTATGTAAGTAGCTAGGCGCAGTCTCAAAAAAGTTGTCCACATGACCTCGCCCAAAGCTCTAGGTCCCGGTGCTTCGCTTTGTCTATCGGGTCCTTGTTTTAGGAAACAGACGGCAGGGATTGAGACAAACAGACTTTCTGTGTATGAGGCACAGGGTTTAGTAACCCTACGGTAGGTTTACAGAGGAAAGTATGAATTTGGACTAATGGTGATTGAACGAATCCGATTTGAAAAATGATGTCTTATTATCTAGAGTGATTTATTCGGGACTACGGACACTGATGACGCAACTCACGATAGTTTGTCCCGTCTTAGGTTTTCACTGATTTTGACCGAGGTATGTTTAGTTTTGTACTTCTGACACTACTGTGGTCATGTGAACTAGAAAAAAGCCAGTCACTGTGATTTTCCCCACTGAGCGCTCAAAGCCGAATGTCCATAATAAACAGATACTCCGGGAATAATACGCTGTGAAAAAAAAAATGGGTTATCGTGAGTCCCTTGTAGCGCGGCTCTTAGGCCTAGCGGGTATCCTGGAGATAGGGCCTGGGTCTAGACTTTCCTGGTCGGTCACTGTAAAGAATACAGGCTGGTTACTAAAGACATCCTGACAAGCTTGATTGTGGGGAATCACGTCGTTGATGAGTTGCCGATGACCCCGTTCGAGTTGATAGATTCCATGATATCGTGAGGCTCTGTTGGGGCGAGTTATTTTTAGGTAGTGGATATGTGTGTACTTACATAGATATATGGCTGTCTTCTTTTCTCCATGACCCGCAGATTTGGCCACCGACCTGCATGTAATTAGTGAAAAGAGAAAAATACAGAAGCTCAAGGGAAGCAAAAGCTTCCATTACCCGCCCAATCATGTAATCTGCAGGTTAGGGCCTCAAGAAGACTGAGCCTCTGTTTCCAGCGCACATGCAGTGCCTTTTCTCCTTTTTCCTTGAGTTCTTGTGCCATGTTCTGTGCCCCCCGGAGCCTCAATTGTGGAAGGTAGATTGAACGTGTCAATGAGTTGTAGTGTCTCCTCTAAAACTTGTTGTCGTCTCAGTAGTGAGAGAAGAGGTGACAATTATGGTATTTGAGGGTTTCTACTTTGTATAGTGTAGATTATGATGAACATGGTTTGGATGTTTTGCATAAACTTCCCCAGACTTGTTGTATCATGTCAAACGTGGGGTAAGGGGAAGTTTGTTACGGATTTTGAGTGAGTAGTGAGAGTTCAAGGTAGACTACTTTATCAAGTCTACAACTCGGTTCTACTTTCTACCCATCTTTAACATGAACAAACTCGCTGACAACGTTACTCGGGACATCTCCGTAAATGACTTCTTACAAACTATACACCCCTAGACTGTGCCACCATCATCAAGACCAAACAACGTTTCTTAATTGGAGGAATGAACCATCTAATAGAACCCATGTCACTTTTTTCTTTTCTTTTCTGTACCGTCGTAGTTAAGAATATACTGGAAATAGATGACGAAAGAAGTCATCACAGCATTGTTCAAGTAAACGTAAACCCGTATATCCTAGTTTTTTGCGGGGTGACTTTGTGGGGATGCCGAGAGTGAGTAAACAAAAACTGGAGACTATAGACGATCTTTTTTTGACGATTTTGAGATTCGAGGGTACGAGGTGAAGTAGTGGAGAATGAGAGAATCATCATTGGCTTACTGGGTAATCATCAAAAAGTCACGATAATTACAATCCTTATCTCAATCATAGACACACTCACTTTTAAAAGTAACCACACTCAAAGACAATCTTAAGCCCCCCCCTTCTTCCAAAATTTCACAAGAGTCCTCGTGACCAAGTCGACCATGCAAATCTCCTTGGTCTCGAGCATGTCCAGCATACCGGATAAAACAGATCTCCCACAAGGGCGTTTAACAAAGTCTACAATTAGGCGAACTTTTTTGAATGAATGCAGAAATAGGGGAGTGTCTTTATCAGAAAGATGGTAAATCGGGTAAGATTTCTCCCCAGATACACGGGCCATTTCAGTTTTTTTGGGGGTTACAAAGGGGCTTTAGATAGAAGGCCAGACCATTCTCGTGGCTGCCGAAAGAAAAAGAATATTTACAGGGGTATGGGGGTGTATATTAAGTATTGAAAAAGGAAGGATAGAGGGAAGAAAACACCAAGACGAGGATCGTGAGAATTGGTCGCTTGATGGTAATGACTAAACGGATAAGTCTTTGGAGGAGGTAGTTAGTTTGTATAGTTTATAAGAAACGAATAGGGGTTTGGCTTTGACTCTTGGTTTTTTCATGTACTCAACAAAATGATGAAAAAAGTAGGGCGATGACACAATAAGCTGAATTACAAATGTCATTACACAGCTTAGCCTGAATTCAACGGTATTGTATGTAATGTATCATTCTTTCACATGTCACGATAACAAACGGAACGGACAACCCCAAACTCATAACCGTCAAGGGTCATAAAAGTCAATTGCCAAGCCAAGATAGAAGACAGAACAAAACGTTGTAAGAAATCAAAGTCCCCTCTATTTCCTCGTTATCTCCCTTTAAACTGTGACGAATCTTGGAAAAAAAAGTTGATGACTTACTTACCTGAAAACTTACCCGCCAATAAAGACGTTTAGAACCCTGGTTTGTCGTGTTGTCGTTTCGTTGGTGGGTTATCTATAGGTGGGTGGTGACCACATGACCAAGTTGAATTTTTCAATTCCTTTCTTTGGTGTTCTTTTTGAGTCGACCCGGGCTATATATGTACACTGAGTGGGGGACGAATAGGATCGTGAACTCCGTAGCGTTGAATTATCTTGTTGGTAGATTTCTTCTTTTCTCTTTTCATCATGCTAATGAGTTTCTAACAGGGTCTTCCTTTCCATCTATTGTCTTTTTAGTTGACATGTTTTCTCATTCATCAATGCGAAGGAGAGAATACTAGTTCTAGATCAAACCCACATGCATGCATACAATTCAAACTATCGTGACTTTTCTGTCCAACATGACTTCTTATCACGGGATGACCATCTATTACGTATACATATTCAATCACATACCATTCACATCAGCCCCGTTGGTTTTCTTTCCTTCCTTACCTGCTTTGCTCCAAACAGCCTGGCTGAATGTACTCCCCTCCCTCATTCTCATTCTCTGCTTACCACGCCCAACCTCCAAGTGTAAATCTCCAACAAGCCGTACCAAACCAATGCTTTGACTCTTAACCCTTCCCGTTTACACCCGAATACATCACTCAAGTTAAGCCCAACTTGACCGTCTAGGAGAATTTCTCGGCATGTAGCATGCCCCTTGTACTACCATGTGACCACTCAAGTTTGTTTTTGTTCCCACATAAGCCTGAGAACTCCGTTGAACCGACTTTTTTGTGAGATATACAATCTCTATCCACCAATACATGAATATCTGGATCCTGTTAGAAACCAGTCTACACCATATTAGACCAGCTCTAGACTTATTATCGAGCCATATATGCATATCCACCACGTCCGAATTTACCCAAAACTACCACCCTCCACCATTTCCATCTTGCGGCTGAATCTCCATCACTTCAAAAAGGGATATCAGTCGCACCGGGCCTCAAAAGACAACAAAAAAGCCACAAGCCATCGTGACCCTAGTTAAATAGAAAGCCCGGTACTCTGGCTGTGTATGTTGATACAACATATACTTTTTTTTTCTTTTTCTTCCCCATGGGGGTGGGGTGCACTAGAATCCTTTTGGCTGAATGATTTTCCTAGTTCGAGGGTCTTGTATGTTATGTAACTTGGAGATCGACGTGTGTCACAGAAAGGATCCTTCTGTGTGATTCGAGGAATGTTTGGTTATCATGGCGCTCTAGAAATGTCGAGACCCGTGGTATACTGGATACTTGCGGTAAAATCCTGACTTTGATATCTCTCTCTCTCTGTATGTGTCCAAAGGCGGTCACAGCTACGCTTCCAACCGATAGACAAACACGTTTCTTCCATATTTGGATTAAACCAGCTTAATAACTTAATGCGCCCCATGTTATAATTCATGTATGTGTGTACCTCCTTCCACAGACGCCTGCATTACACTCTCCTCTGGCACGCCCCGTCAAATCCCTCACCGCCCGACCTCGCACACAGCCAAATAATCTTTTCCACCAAAAAAAGCGGCTCAACCCGTCGCCACTTACTTGTTCTTTCATTCTCCTTCTTCTTTTTCAAAGAGTATCGTGACATTTCTAAAGGGTGAGGATATGGGCTTCTTGGTTGGTGCCAAGATGCAATGAAGATGGGAATCAATGCGTGTAGTGAACCTTTTTATAATGAGGAGAATAGAGAAAATTGTGTAAACTATTTGAAAATCATGGATGAATGAGAGAACAGAGGCTCTCAAAGTCACTGTATATCCTGTCTCTAGAAACGCACATACAAACAATGAACCCGTGAACATCGACTTTGAGGCCAGTCACAGAACCAAAAACTCACGATACTTGAACTCCAACTTCCATATCCAGTATTCCCCAATCCATCCAGGCCCTTCATCCGTTGATCTCTTAAAAAAACAATCTGTAGCTGGTCACATGGGCATTCCGTGTCTCGCTACTCGACGCCACCACACTTATAAACTTGAACAATCCCAACTTTCTGTCGTGCTCGGTACCACCTAGATAAACAGACACCCCACCCCTCATTGATCTCCATCTCTCAACAATAATTCATATCTATATGGAATGCATGTCGTACTATCTTTTCCTGACAAACTAAGAGATAAGAGAAAAGTATTGACATTACACAACCGTTTCTTCATGACCAAGCCAACTTTCCAAGTCTAGATCTTCACAATTGTGTACTTTACCGTCGTGCCAACATTGTAAACCCCTCTTTTCTCATAGTCTAGACTTGATAGCCTACATACATACATAAACATTCGAGAAAACTCAAACTCACCATTGTAACACCTCAACGCCCAACTTTACCTAACAAGGTCACCGGCTCATCGGAGTCGCATCGGATACTATACAACCAACACCATTGATTGGTTCTCCTCAAGGTCCAGACCACGTCGACGCATGACTGTGAAAGGTTTTTAAAAAAAATCTTGATGGAGCGTTGCAGCTTACTTATGTACATGCAGGCTTCCATGGAAAAATGACTGCATGTGCCATTGCAGGGATACATTGTTGTTGTTGTTGTTGTTGTTCTATTTATCGTCTACCTGAACAGAGCTAACTATCAATACGACGACCTCACCCGGCGCGACTGGTCACAAAGGTGTCGTCCTTTGGGCCAGCCTCGAGAGGTGAGGAGATGCGAGTGCATTGCGCCAAGGAACCCTCCTATGACCAAACTTAGAGCCCGGTGNGCTTTGTCGACGATGTTGTTTTTGTTAACCATCGCGATACCGGTAATTGAAAATTTTTCTTTGTTCCTCCATATCAGAAAAGATCCTCCTTCGACGAAACCAATATCGACCGGTCAAGAACACACAGAAGCGAGACACATCCGGCGCGGAACCCTCTTCCAAGAAACGCGACGGAGTGCCGGCGG